>JAHRHZ010000019.1:42002824-42014848 GCA_024137785.1 Ginglymostoma cirratum | reverse complement strand
CAGCATCAGAGGAGCAGGAAAGCTGACGTTTCGGGTCTGGACCCAAGTTTTCTGAAGAAGGGTCCAGACCCAAAACATCAACTTTCCTGCTCCTCTGATGCTGCCTGGCCTGCTGCGTTCATCCAGCTCCACACCTTGTTATCTCAGACTCTAGCATCGGCAGTTCCTACTATCCCTTATGAGAGCTTCTAATTTTCAGATTGTCAAAGTCAACCTCCCAAAACAATGAAGTGATCAAATGACTTGTAAATCTGCTGTGCAGGTACAGGAATTATACACCATTGAGGACCAAGATTGAGATAGGTTTTGTTTCGGTGAAGATACTGACAGTGTAGCACATCTTTACCAGTAACATTTCAACATCTGTCTTTCATTAGCATCTGCGTGTGTCTGATTGTGTTTTGACTCTGGACGTAAATATTGACAAGTGCTGTCAGCCTTCCTGTTATCTTGATAACAAACATGCCATGATCAATAAATACATTTACATGCAAATAGAGGCATCAGGCACCAGTGTTGAACTCACCTAAGAAAAAGTCCAATTTCAGCAATTCTGACTCAAAACTGTGCGATGTAATAATGAGTAAGTGTGTATTTATTGCTGCAGCCGTAGCTCAGAATTCATTAATTCTATTTATAAAAAGATATTGAGTAGAATCCTACAAGGATCTGAACAACTTGAGCTACGGTAAGATATGTGGCAAAATCAGAATACAATGCTGCGAGGCTCATTTCAACAGTGAAAGCAACTCATTATTTTTTATGAGTTTATAACTCATGGCAAGATTTAGGGTTGCACAGTTGCTGAGCGGTTAGCACTGCTGCCTCACAGCGCCAGGGACCCAGGTTTGATTCCACCCTCGGGCAACCGTCTGTGTGGAGTTTGCACATTCTCCCCATGTCTGTGTGGGTTTCCTCCAGGTGCTCCGGTTTCTTCCCACAGTCCAAAGATATGCAGGTTAGGTGGATTGGCCATGCTAAATTGCCTGTAGTGTTCAGGGGTGTGTGGGTTGGGTGGGTTGTGGGGTGATGGGTCTGGGTGGGATGCTCTGGGTGTTAGTGTGGACTTGTTGGGCTGAAGGGCCTGTTTCCACACTGTAGGGATTCTATGATCTGTGATTCACTCTAGGCAGCCCTGAGGTGCCAATTGATAGTGATGTTTGCTTCTGTAGAAGGATCCTGACCCGAAACATCAAATTTCCTGCTCCTCTGATGCTGCCTGGCCAGCTGCGCTCCTCCAGCTCCACACTGTGTTATCTATAGGCTGCATCTATGGGCTGTTCAGATCCTAGTCGCCCTGAGCCTACTGATACACTCACAGTAGCCCTGCCTTGCAATGCCTTGTCTTCCCTTTTTGTGCTTTGCCCCCTCAGCCAGGGGTACCAGGACCATATTACCATAGTTCTCAGTCTATTCAAGGATGGTAACCATTGCTCAGAGGTTCACGGTGCATTAATTCATGTGCAGGTTCCAATATCAGTCCAGGCCCTGTTCAGGATGTACAGAGACAGGATCTTCACTGCATAACAAATGAGGAGCAAAATGAAAGGCCACACTTCACCAACACCTTCCACCCCAACCTGAAGTTCACCTGGACCATCTGCAACACTTCTCTCTCCTTCCTGGACCTCTCTGTCTCCATCTCGGGTAACCACCTAGAAACCGATGTCCATTTCAAGCCCACTGACTTCCACAGCTACATGGAATACACCTCCTCCCACTCACCTTCCTGCAAAAATGCCATACATTCCACTCCCGTACATCTCAGATGTCCTCATTCTTCAAGGACCACAACTTCCCCCTCACTGTGGTCGAGAACGCCCTCGACTGTGTCCAGGGCATTTCCCGGAACACATCCCTCACGCCCCGCCCCCGCAATAATAACCAAAAGGAATCCCCCTCGTCCTCACGTACCACCCCACCAACCTCCGGATCCAACGCATCATCCTTCGACACTTCTGCCATCAGCAATCCGACCCCACCACCAAAGACATTTTTCCCTCCCCACCCTTATCTGCCTTCCGGAGGGACCACTCCCTCCGCGACTCCCTTGTCCGCTCCACACTCCCCTCCAGCCCCACCACACCCGGCACTTTTCCCTGCAACCGCAGGAAATGCTACACCTGCCCCCACACCTCCTCCCTCACCCCAATCCCAGGCCCCAAGAAGACTTTCCACATCAGGCAGAAGTTCACCTGCACATCTGCCAATGTGGTATACTGCATCCGCTGTACCCATTGTGGCTTCCTCTACATTGGGGAAACCAAGCGGAGGCTTGGGGACCGCTTTGCAGAACACCTGCGCTCAGTTCGCAACAAACAACTGCACCTCCCAGTCGCAAACCATTTCAACTCCCCCTCCCATTCCTCAGACAATATGTCCATCCTGGGCCTCCTGCAATGCCACAGTGATGCCACCCGAAGGCTGCAGGAACAACAAATCATATTCAGCCTGGGAACCCTGCAGCCCAATGGTATCAATGTGGATTTCACAAGCTTCAAAATCTCCCCTCCCCCAACCGCATCCCAAAACCAGCCCAGCTCATCTCCACCTCCCTAACCTGTTTTTCCTCTCACCTATCCCCTCCTCCCACCTCAAGCCCCACCCCCATCTCCTATCTACTAACCTCATCCCGCCCCCTTGACCTGTCCGTCCTCCCTGGACTGACCCATCTCCTCCCTACCCCTCCACCTACACTCACCTTTACTGGCTCCATCCCCGCCTCTTCGACTTGTCTGCCTCCTCTCCACCTATCCTCTCCTCTATCCATCTTCTATCCGCCTCCCCCTCTCTCCCTATTTATTTCAGAACCCTCTTCCCCTCCCCCATTTCTGATGAAGGGTCTAGGCCCGAAACGTCAAGTTTTCCTGCTCCTATGATGCTGCTTGGCCTGCTGTGTTCATCCAGCTCCACACCTTGTTATCTCGTATTCTCCAGCATCTGCAGTACCTATTATCTCTCACTCCACCAGCCTTGACTCTTTTAGTCCTAATATAGTCTGTTTCCTTCATGAACACAGAGGGATTGAGGCAGTACGGAATGCTATTTTTGATGCAAATGGTGAAGCGGGCAGAGTATGGGGCATACATAGGGGGTAGGAATTGGAATGGGTGACAGTGATTGAGAGAAGTTGCTGCAGGCAATAGCGAGCGTGGTAGAGCATGAGACGAGGTGGGAGGTGGGTGCAGTAACAGAAACAGAGTGAGTGTGAGTTACAGGGGAGAAGCTGGTGGAACTGACATTGGCAGTGCAGAAGGACCTTAGCTTTCTACGTACGGTGCTGGGCAGACAGCTGAGAGAACTTTAACCCAGATGGCAACCTCAGATCGGGCTGGTGTAGTCTGATGTTGTGGCCTGCATTGATGGTTCTGGCGAAGGGGGACAGCTCATAGGACCATCTGGCAGGAGCTTCAGGTCACTACGTTAAAAGTGAGGAACGATTTCTCCCTGTCTGCTACATCCAGGGCAAACGTCAGAAACCATGTAGGTTAGCTCTGGACTGATATCGTTTGCTGCAGTGCACATCGTCTTTTAAAGAAGGCAGGGAAACTGCTGAAATCCATAAAATCTACTGGGTTCTGAGTTATTCTGGGAATGGTTGGGGTAAGGTCGGGTGGAAATCAGATGTGATTGGCATCATAGGGGCACAGTAGATAATTCATGAAGTGAGTTTATTAAGATACTAAGAGAGATCACCCGACCTTGCCACAACAAACCTTCCAAAAAAACATGATGCATCTCAGACTTAGCCAAAAAAAATTCAGTCTAATGTGTTCAACAAAGTCAACTAGAAGTAAGGAATAAATCAAAATCATTTGTAGAGACTGAGGGTTTTACCCCTGAGTTCATTCATTTTTATTAATTTGTATATTTTTAAGTACTCACTGTATAATTGCAACAAAGTTTTAAATCCATTGGACAGAAGTTTAAGCTATTGAATGATTCCAGGCTAAGATATATAACCTATTAATTCTCCAATATAGATCTTCGGAAAAGCAAGACCATGTTTTCCCAAGAGCTCTATAAAATTAAAATATGAACATTATGTCATGATCCATCATGACTGTCTTCTCCTTTATAAATGCTAATAACAGAAGCAGGAACACGTCATCGTATCCTTTGACTGATGCTCCAGTAGTTCATACTAACCACATGAATCCTGCTGATCTAATAACCCATCCCTGCTTCATGCATCTGCTCTTAAACCTCCTACTCATCCAAATTTAGTGATGACTGTTTTTCAAGTTTCCCATTTTTACCTTTCCCACCTGCTTTGGGCATTCATCTTTGCACATGAACATATCTAGCAGCAAGGCTTTGCTGTGTATCCATTCATTTCAGAAATATAAGTCATGCCCTGATTCAATGCCTATTACACCAACATAACTAAGAATTTATTTACATTAAAAACTGTGTAATGATTTGTAGTTTTGCCCCAGAAAGCTTAATATTAGATGTTATTTACTACAAACATATTAGCTTGCTACTAACTCGAAACACGTTTTGAAGGCTCCCAGTGTTCAAAGCCACTGTAAATTTAGGAACAAAGACAAAGTTGCTGGAAAAGCTCAGCAAGTCTGGCAGCATCGTTGGAGGAGAAAACAGAGTTAAAGTTTCAGGTCCGGTGACCCTTCCTCAGAAATGATGGTGACTGGGAAAACGTCAGTTTATATACAGAAAATAGGGAGGTGGGTGGGGTAGGGAGTAAACGATAGGATAGAGCCCAAAGAGAGGGAAAGACAGTTGGACAGACAAAGGATTTGCTAACGATCAGGCTGGGAGGGTGAATAGTTGTTAATGGGGACTGTTAGTGACTAACAACAGCGGGTGTGTAGTGGCAGGCTATGTGGTAACAAGGCCTGGTGTGTGGGGTGGGGGGCTGGGACATGGGATAGTTTAGGCCCCAAAATTATTGAACTCAATACTGAGTCCGGAGAGCTGTAGGATCCCCAAGCGGAAAATGAAGTGTTGTTCTTCCAGCTTGCGCTGAGCTTCACTGGAACACTGTAGCAAGCCGGAGACAGAGATGTTGGTCAGGGAGCAAGGTGGTGCATTGAAGTGGCAGGCAACAGGTAGTTCAGGGTCTTTTTTGTGAGCAGAACGTAGATGTTCTGCGAAGCGGTCATGCAAGTCTACACTTCGTTTCCCCAACGCAGAGGAGACCACATTGTGAGCAGCGAATGCGGTAGACTAGATTGTGGGAAGTGCAGGTGAAGTGTTGCTTCACCTGGGAAGTATGTTTGGGCCCTTGGATACTGAGGAGGGAGGAGGTAAATGGGCAGGTGTTGCACCTTCACCGGTTACAGGGGAAGGTGTCGTAGAGATGTGGGGAGGTGTTGGGGGTGAAGGAAGTATGGACCAGGGTGTCCCAGTGTAAATTTAAAGATGGCCTTCAGTTTATCAGAAGGGAGATACTGTCTTCAAGGCCAGAAGTACATTTATTCAAATTCAAGTTCATTGTTCATCTACAGGGGGCCATTAATCCTTATTGATCAATCATTAGCCTTGCTTAATCCAGTTAATTCCCTGATACAGATTTCGAAACAACCAACAAGTCAAAATTACTCAGCTAGGTTTTGAAACCACCCGTGACTATGAGAGAATCAAAAAGGGCAATTTAAATATGAGTCAGCATATGAATGGCTAGAAATGGGTATTAAATTATACAAGAATCCAAATATGTGCTAAACAGGCCTCCAACCTATCTATTTCCAGGTTATCAGCTGTGAAAATGTATAGCAGGGGTAAGGGGTATTGTGTTATTACACAGATTCCAGACCACATAGGCAGTAAACCTTTAAAACAGTGAGCCAAAACTGCAGCATGAGACTTTCTGGTATAAATGTACCCACCTCATCTTCAGTCCTTGATCTATGCAACAGAGTCAGTGGAGATCAGTCATTTATGTGTATGTAACATACAACAATCATTGGGAAGCACAGAACTCCAATGATGTTTATGTCTGAGATATTACGGAAATGTAAATAGTTAGTGCCGTTAATAAACTTTAAGACATCTGTCTCATCAAAAACTGAATCTCTATGGACTATGCTACGTGAGTTCACACACAGAGCATCACTCAGATGATGGCATATTCGCAGCAGTGTTTGGCTCAAGAAATTACATCTTGGTGGCAGGTCAGGATGGACAACAAATTGATCCAGGAGGCTTCCAATGTTGAGATTTGTTTTCTGGCTCAGAAGATTTTACAGTGGGCAGGCAGGTCACCCAAGAAATCCAGAAACTGATATGTGATAAGAAAAGTTGAGTGAACAAACCAGGTGCCTTCACACCAATGCTTGTAGGTCTGGAGGTGCAGGAGTGCTTGTCCCAAGTTTCAAGCTCCACATCCACAGTAGAAACTACCATGTTAAGGTTCTTGGAATTAAATCCCATCCTGGGTCTGGGTGGATTGAATACTCACCCCTGCCCCAAGATTGAATGGCTGCCGTGCACCATGGATCATATTCACATGGTCCTGCAATACACACTGATGGCCGGTTTGACAGGAAACCAATCCTGTCAACCAGGCTGACTTTCCAATGGGGAATGAGTCAAGCACAAAAGATATTCTCTGCATCATGCAGAGAAATTTCTGGGTTTTCTAGTCAAAGCTCTAGTGCATCCCAACTTAACCCCTTCATTATCCAGGCCAAACTAATGACCTCATGTTCCTTTGCTAATGCCCAGGAATTTCAAATGAAAGTCAAATGCTTCTGTCTGTTGTTTGATTCAGCAAAAGAGCTAAAAAATGTAATACTTGTGTAATAATCTAAAATTGGCATTAAGGACCAAACATTTGCCTTAAACATTAACATTAATAACCAAACATTATCTGAAGATCTGGAGCACTGTCTCATCCAGTATCACAGACTTGCTACAGTGCAGGAGGCCATTTGGACATCATGTCTGCATTGGTTCTTTGAGTATTTTAACTTAATGTCAATTTCCTGCCCTTTCCCATGACCCCGTGCATTGTTTCTGTTCAAATAATCACCCAAAGCCCTCTTGAATGTCTCAATTGAATCTGCCTCCACCGTACTTCCAGGAGTGCATTCCAAATCCTAATTACTCACTACCTGAAAATGTTCTCCTCACCTCACATTTGCCTCTTTTGCATAACATTTTAAATCTATACTCTCTGGTTTTCAGTCCATTTACAATCAGAAAGAGTTTCTCCTTATTTTTTTCTAGCCGGAACCCTCATGGCTTTGAAAAATTGTATCAAATCTACTGTTTGCCTTCTCAGCTCCAAGGAAACCAGTTCCAATATCTCCAATCATTCCTCATAATCGAAGTGTCTCATCACTAAAACTACTCTAATAAACCTGTTTCGCACCATCTCTAAAGCATTCACATCTTACTCATAGTGTAGCACCAAGAACTGCTGACAATACTTCAGCTGAGGTCTAACCAGTGTCTTATAAAAAAATCATCAAAACCTCTCTGCTCTTATACTCTGTGCCCCTGTTAATGAAGTCTAGAATGCAGTCTGCTTTATTAACAGCTCTGTATCTGTCCTGTCACCTTTAATGACATGTACATGCACACACAAGTCTCTCTGTTCTGGCAACATACTTGAGAGACCTTCATTTTATACTTTCTCTCCATGTTCTTTGTACCAAAGTGCATTATCTCACATTTCTTCACATTGAATTTTATCTGCCACCTTTCCTTCCACACCACCAATGTGCCAATGTCTTTTTGAAGTTTTACACCGTCCTCCTCACAGTTTGCATGTGCCATGTGCAAGCTTTGAAATTGTTCCCTTCACCAAGATCTTGATTATTTATATATACCAGGAAAAGCAAGGGATCCAATACTGACCCCTGGGAAACTGCAAACTGCAACCCTCCAACCAAACCAAAAAAATACACCATTGCTCTCCGCTTCTTATCCATGAACCAATTTGGTATTTGTGTTGTTACAGTCCTTTTATTCCATGATCTATAACTTACTTTACAAATCTTCTCTGTTGTGCTACAATGGCTGTTGTTTGAATCTCCTGAATTGTGTTAATGCCAACGTCTGTTCATAGCGATAGTCCTACCACTTTTCGACAATTGCAACCTACCAGGTAGATGATCATGGGAAGCCAAGATAAGTTTATGCACTGCCACTGCATACTGCCTCTGCCAATGCATGGAATCTGTTATATGAAAAATGAAATGCTTAACCCCAAGCTATACAATCCTCACAACAGTGGAATTTTAATCTGGCAAATCAAGTGGGAGATAATGCTGAGGAGACTGTAAAACTTTAGGGTCTGTTTCCCTGATTCTGATACCAGACAATGTAAATCGTAAGTATGGTCTGTTCAAAGGAATTGAGGGCCCTAGTCTTCTGATCATAAACCCTTGTTTATACTTCCCATCTTTCCATTCATTTAGAGGTGCACTTGTGTCATTTCAAATAATTGATCTTGACACCCCAACATTGCCACACCATCACCACACCTGCCCCCACTCCCCCCCACCACCCGCATCAATATCTCAATGTACTGTGTGAGGACCTTGCAGTCGAGATAGTCATTAGGTTCAATTTTCTGTATCTGATGTTACAGACAGGAGCGAGATGATAAGGAAGGTTCTTCTTTTCCCATCCTTCAACTGACGAAAGGTATGTGTGTTTTAAGAGCAAAAGTGTAATGTAATGTAACCATCAAGATCAATTGACAGGCATTTTAGTACGTTTTAAAAGAAACAAAACTGTTAATTATTCAATACCGAAGCATAGCCCCAACCACATCCACTCACAATGTCATACAGAGATGCACAAACAGGCAAGAAAAGATTGTACACAAAAAGGCACATGCATGTAGGTTTTAAAAGCTTGAAAGCTCTCTGTTACACTTCGTCCCAAGATCAAGTCCTAAAACATTGTAGGCCTGCACTTCTTTTCTGGCTGACTGAAGCTGAGGGCTCAGGAAGATGAATTTGCTGTGGATTATTGCATGCAGAAGCAGGTTTGCTTTGCTCCAGCCCAATCAAATTTCAGTCAAAGCCCCGTCATAAAACCTGTGTCGATTCCTAAGATAAGACATAGGTGAAGGTCAATTCAATTCGTTTGCTGAAGCTCATGGTTCTGAGATAGGGTCTTTTTGCTTCTTTCCTCCTTTGCTGCTCCACAAACATGCTGTACTCCATGTCTTTTTCTGAAACTTAATTTATGTCATGTTACTGGAGTGTTTCTAGAGACGGCATGATGCGTGCTGGTGTAGTCCAGAGTGGGATTCTGGTGGACAGCATTTTGTGGGCTGGTGAAGTCTGGAGCAGGACTGTAGCAGCAGAGAAGGAAATGTTGGACTCTCTTTAAGTTATCTTTATTTTTTACTTTGTTTTAAGATAGCGAGAATGCTGCATATGCATGGCGATGGTACACACTTTTCACTGTATTTTCAATTGAGTACATAATGACAATAAATGATTCAATTCAATTCTCTGCATTGTGTTCGCAAACAGTTAATAACAATTAGGTCATTGTCAATCAATGGGGTACAAGTTTCACCAATTCATGTATCACTGCAGTAAATTCAAAATTTTTTTAAAAATCCAGCCTCTGGATTTCAACTCAGAAACTGAACAGTGTGCAAGTAACATTGTGGAAAATGTTTCTTTGATTATCCTGAGAAGGGCAGCTATTAACCATCACAAAGGTCAATTGCACTTTAATGACTCCTCAAAGATATGTCCGAGGAATTCATTTGCATTTGAATGTTAGCCCAGTGGTCTTGAGGAGTTCTATGTTTATTGACTTGTAAGAAAAGGCCACTGAATATCTCAGATATATTTAAATCAAAATATCTATTCTGCAGAGATAAAAGGTACTGCAGATGCTGGAGAATCCGAGATAACAAGCATGGGGCTGGATGAACACAGGAGGTCAAGCAGCATCATAGGAGCAGGAAAACTTGACGTTTCGGGCCTAGACCCTTCATCAGAAATGGGGGAGGGGAAGAGGGTTCTGAAATAAATAGGGAGAGAGGGGGAGACAGATAGAGGATAGATAGAGGAGAGGATAGGTGGAGAAGAGGCAGACAAGTCGAAGAGGTGGGGATGAAGCCAGTAAAGGTGAGTGTAGGTAGGGGTGTAGGGAGGAAATAGGTCAGTCCAGGGAGGACGGACAGGTCAAGGGGGCGGGATGAGGTTGGTAGATAGGAGATGGGGGTGTGGCTTGAGGTGAGAGGAAAAACAGGTTAGGGAGGTGGAGATGAGCTGGGCTGGTTTTGGGATGCGATTGGGGGAGGGGAGATTTTGAAGCTCGTGAAATCCACATTGATGCCATTGGGCTGCAGGGTTCCCAGGCTGAATATGATTTGCTGTTCCTGCAGCCTTCGGGTGGCATCACTGTGGCATTGCAGGAGGCCCAGGATGGACATGTCATCTGAGGAATGGGAGGGGGAGTTGAAATGGTTCGCGACTGGGAGGTGCAGTTGTTTGTTGCGAACTGAGCGCAGGTGTTCTGCAAAGCGGTCCCCAAGCCTCCACTTGGCTTCCCCTATGTAGAGGAAGCCACAACGGGTACAGCGGATGCAGTATACCACATTGGCAGATGTGCAGGTGAACATCTGCTTGATGTGGAAAGTCTTCTTGGGGCCTGGGATTGGGGTGAGGGAAGAGGTGTGGGGGCAGGTGTAGCACCTCCTGCGGTTGCACGGAAAAGTGCCGGGTGTGGTGGGGCTGGAGGGGAGTGTGGAGCGGACAAGGGAGTCGTGGAGGGAGTGGTCCCTCCGGAAGGCAGATAAGGGTGGGGAGGGAAAAATGTCTTTGGTGGTGGGGTCTGATTGCAGTTGGCGGAAGTGTCGGAGGATGATGCGTTGGATCCGGAGGTTGGTGGGGTGGTAGGTGAGGACGAGGGGGATTCTTTTTTGGTTATTATTACGGGGACGGGGCGTGAGGGATGTGTTCCGGGAAATGCGGGAGACACGGTCGAGGGCGTTCTCGACCATTGTGGGGGGGAAGTTGCGGTCCTTGAAGAATGAGGACATTTGGGATGTACGGGAGTGGAATATCTCATCCTGGGAGCAGATGCGGCAGAGGCGAAGGAATTGGGAATAGGGGATGGCATTTGTGCAGCATTTTGCAGGCTGCAGGAACAGCAAATCATATTCAGCCTGGGAACCCTGCAGCCCAATGGCATCAATGTGGATTTCACAAGGTTCAAAATCTCCCCTCCCACAACGGCGTCCCAAAACCAGCCTAGCTCATCTCCACCTCCCTAACCTGTTTTTCCTCTCACCTCAAGGCATACCCCCATCTCCTATCTACTAACATCATCCCGCCCCCTTGACATATCTATTCTGCAGAGATAAAAGTTACTGCAGATGCTGGAGAATCCGAGATAACAAGCATGGGGCTGGATGAACACAGCAGGTCAAGCAGCATCATAGGAGCAGGAAAACTTGACGTTTCGGGCCTAGACCCTTCATCAGAAATGGGGGAGGGGTAGAGGGTTCTGAAATAAATAGGGAGAGAGGGGGAGGCGGATAGAGGATGGATAGAGGAGAGGATAGGTGGAGAGGAGGCAGACAAGTCGAAGAGGCGGGGATGGAGCCAGTAAAGGTGAGTGTAGGTAGGGGGGTAGGGAGGAGATAGGTCAGTCTAGGGAGGACGGACAGGTCAAGGGGGCGGGATGATGTTAGTAGATAGGAGATGGGGGTGTGGCTTGGGGTGAGAGGAAAAACAGGTTAGGGAGGCGGAGATGAGCTGGGCTGGTTTTGGGATGCAGTTGGGGGAGGGGAGATTTTGAAGCTTGTGAAATCCACATTGATGCCATTGGGCTGCAGGGTTCCCAGGCTGAATATGATTTGCTGTTCCTGCAGCCTTCGGGTGGCATCACTGTGGCATTGTAGGAGGCCAAGGATGGACATGTCATCTGAGGAATGGGAGGGGGAGTTGAAATGTTTCGCGACTGGGAGGTGCAGTTGTTTGTTGCGAACTGAGCGCAGGTGTTCTGCAAAGCGGTCCCCAAGCCTCCACTTGGTTTCCCCGATGTAGAGGAAGCCACAACGGGTACAGCGGATGC
>JAHRHZ010000019.1:41975537-41994512 GCA_024137785.1 Ginglymostoma cirratum | reverse complement strand
GAGTCCTGGGCTAGGTGCCAGGTTATTAGCACTAGTTTGCTAAAAGGACCATCAAGACATGAAAACTAGCCAGCCACAAACACTATTCTTTGCTTATTTTGACTCTTTGAAGTTTGTTATTTTCAGTTATAATAGAAAAATAAACATCAATTAAACAGGACAGTTGGTGAGGTCTGAGAATCAGGGAAATGAAACAGAGGCAAAAGAAAAGCGTCAGTTGCCTCCTTACTTTAAACAAACAAAATAATGAAAGCAAAGTCAAAGCTATGATTTTTTGTAATCAGATTTTTATTGTGTTTCAGGGAGAGTTATCTCAGCCTGCAAATCGTATATAATTGCAGATTTTCAGTCATTCAACACTGAGCACTCACCATCAATAATAGAAACGTCTGTTATTATAATGGACAGCTGGAAGGAGTGAGAACATAAAACCAACTTCATTAACAGGTCACCATGGCCTAAATGATGGTGTATCACAATGGCACAGTACCCGACTTAGAAAATTCCTCCACTCAATGTGTTAGATGTCTATCTCCCTTACCTCAACGCATGAGGCATCACTTGAGAATGGAGATAGCTGGAATACATGAATGAGCAATCATTTGTGACAGCGATGAAGTGCAGGCTGTTGAAATTTGTTCCTGGAATGTTAGCGGCTTCTTCTCACTTACATCTGGAAGCCTTTTTCAAAAGTTGTTTCTGCTGTCAAAGGGCCTCACAGAGAGTGACGAAGGGCTGCAAGCCTTCTATCACACAGGCAAAGTATAAAGCATTGTGGGCTTGTTGCTGTCATGATTGAGACATATGTTATGTTCAGATATGGCACTATCAGGCCTGTCAATCATTTACCACCTGATTAGATGGACTATGTCAAGTATTGAGTATGTGGGAAGTTGTTGGGGGGAAATGAAAGCACAGTCAAAAAGAAGCCTGAGAGGAGACTGAGAGGTTGAATTAATAAACACATAATAAATAAAAAATGAAAAACTTTCAGACACAGTGTTAAAGAGGATATAATTAATTAAACTGTAAGATTCATGAATATGTACTAACAATAGCATTGCTTTGAAGAAAATAAAATGCCGGGCAAGTCAAAGTAAAAAGGCGCAGAGATATCCAATCCTTTGCAAATTGGCAGAAATAGATGGGAAAATGTTTTGTATTCCTGGGTAAGGCTGGATGGCGATGGCTGCCTGGTTATTTGACCACATATACATCATTGTCAAACTCAAGGCAAACACCGAAAAAAGGCAAAGAAGTGTGGATGCTGAAGACCTGAAACAAAACCAGAAGATTAGAAAGTTACCAGTGCCCATGGAAGCATACCAAGAGTGTGTAAATTACCATTAATATCTTTTTACTTCCCTTTCCCAAGTTTTTTTGATCTTATTTATATAACTTGGAAACATTCAGAATACTTATGATTTTTCAAATGTACATTTACATTTGAATTTACATGTAAACATGACTTTCACAGCCACAGTAACAGTGTGGGCAATTGACAGGTGAGTGTAATGTTCTTCTGTTAAAATGTTCTTCTGTTAAAATGTGCCTGTGAGTTTGATCATGGTCAGTGCAAGCAGTGGTGCTGATGCGTGGTCCTACAGGATGAAGGGCCTAGATGTAGGAAAGGTAGCACTGTAAAAGGCTGGAAATACATGCAAAAGAGAAAGTGAAATGAGACACTGATCTGAACTAAGAAGCAGAAATCTAACAAACAATAAGAAGAGGAATATTTGGCGCAAGCATAAAATGTAAATGGATAAGAGGATATCATGTGCAAACAGAAAAGAACAGGTCGCATGGGATAATGAGAGGTGGTGAAGCTCAGAGAGACAATTGGAGCAACTGGAGGAATGGTAGGATTGAGGTAGCACAACAGAACTGTGCAGTTTGGAAGAAAACTAGCTGCATCTCTAAGGTCTGCTAAAGATTGATACATTTTCCTGGACTGTCGGAGGCTGAGGGGTGACCTTACAGAGGATTATAAAATTATGAGGAGCATTGATATATTGAATAGCCAAGGTCTTTTCCCCAGGATAGGGGAGTCCGAAATGAGAGGGCATAGGTTTAAGGTAAGAGGAGAAATAAATAAAAAAGACCTAAGGGGCAACTTTTTTCACACAGAGTGTGGTACATGTATGGAATGAGCTGCCAGAGGAGGTGGGTACAATTAAAACATTTAAAAAACATCTGGATGGGTACATGAATAGGAAGGGTTTAGACAGATATAGGCCAAATGCTAGCAAATTGGACTAGATTAATTTAGGATATCTGGTCGGGATGGACAATTTGGACCAACTGTTTCTGTGCTGTACTGCTCTATGAATCTAAAACATTTTGTCCTATTTTTTCTAATCACTAAAGGTAGAGTTGTCACAGTCCCAGAGGGCTTCTCTCTCATTCATGAGAGAGGACAAGTGGTGAATTTAACCTGGAAGTCATCATACCTCAGGTGAGGAGCGAGTTTGAGAAGGAGATTCCTTCATGGTAACCTCAGCCAGTATGGGCCTTGAACCCATGCTGTTAACATCACTTCGCTTGACAAGCGAGCCAACTGAACAAACTGACCCCCTTTTACCTGTATCTGTTTAGTTGCCTTTTCAACTATTCATCTACTTTCATTTTCTGTTAACATTTACTGACTGTGCAAAATTAAGCTGATTTCCAATTGTAAGAAAAAGCTGCAAAATACTTAGGAGGGACATTGGCAGGTTAGCAGTGAGATTACACAATTGGTAGATACAATTTAGTCCAGAGATACGTGGCATTGCATTTTGAAGGAAAAATGAGGGAGTAGACATTGAATGAATGGATGCCAAACAATATGGCTGAAGCGTGAGATCTGGCAGTTTGAATACATGGACCACAGAATTAACCAACTCCCAATAAAAGGATTTTGATGCATAATCAAATATCCAATGCAGATAGCACAAACATTTCCATTGTTTGCTCATTTAAATGAATGCAGCATGTGGCCAAAGATAAGGGTGCAGTTGAGTGGTGGCCTGTCTAGGCAGGAATGCAAAATGATAAGAATCTATAGCAAGTTCAACCTAAGCAACTTAAAAAGTCAGCCTGCATTTCTAATTGGGAGGTATATGTTGGATAGTGATGGCTTCTGTATCATCAAATGATGATACACTAAATTTATCATCAAATGTCATATCCTGCCAATTAAACAACTAATATCTCTCAGTTATAGATAACAAGGTGCAGAGCTGGATGAACACAGCAGGCCGAGCAGCATCATAGGAGCAGGAAGGCTGATGTTTCGGGCCTAGACCCTTCTTCAGAAATGTTGTTACGCCTGGACCCCAAGCAAAGTTTCCCAAATCGTTATGGTTCCACTGAGGATGCCCCAAATGTTAACATGCTCAAGAACAAAATTGCTGGAAAAGCTCAGCAGGTCTGGCAGCTTCTGTAAAGGAAAAATGCTCTTTTGTTCTTCATTTGCTGCCTTGGTTGGTCGCAACCAGGTTCATTTTAAAACGGATCCTTCCCATGTGCATTCTTTTCTCCGGAAATTAATGTACTTATATTTTAAAAGTAGCCAATTTAACCAGGCTTTCTTGAATGATAAAAGAGTGAGTTTAATTCATTACTAAATGCAGAAAGAATTAACAACACATCACACAAACACACAGGTTAGAAATAAGAGGTGGGTCCAAAAAAGATAGAAATGAGAAAAATGTAAGATCAGTTTCAGAGTGAGAGTGTCTTTACCTGAAACACAAAGGTAACTAAAAGATGATTCTTTGATTGTGATTGGTATAGCATATTGACAGTCAAACTCAGGCTGGTACACAAGTGCATTCAGTCCCATTAATACACTCCAGTAGAGTTGAAAAGGTTGGTATTGTGTACTCTTCAAAGGGAAAAACGCAAAATGTCCCTGTAGTTTTAGACGTAATCCATATGAGCAGTTTGCTGTTGAGCCATCACCTCCCCTTCAAAGCCTGATCAAGTGACTCCATATCAGGAACTGGGGGCATGCCACTAAAAGCTATCCCCTCTGTCCTTCCTGTCAACCTGGTCTCCACGACCCACCCTGCAAACTCACTTCTGATATTACTGACCTCACAAGTGGCTAGCATTACTTAAAGACAACCTGCAACCATAAAAGGTGGGTGCATTGTGGCTGCAAGAAGTGATATGGTGCTTTGTGAAATTGATTTGCACTGTCAAAATGAAAGATTGTTGAATATGTGAGACACCATGCACTAAGGTTTTCCAATAACACGCTGAAGGTCTTTTTGGAGTAGATGAAGAGAAGGACAATTATTTTGTATCCTCAGTGGAACAAGAGGCCTACTGATAAATGCTCAAACAGCAGTAGGAATAGTGAAGGTCAAAAGTGTCGCTTCAAGAAGATGGATGGGGTGCAAAATAAGTGTAATAAGCTGATTCAAGAAATCAAGGTGAGTGAGTTCAAACCTACATTGGCTTATACCTTTTGTTCCCTTTATTCACTAACAGGATGAGGGTATCACTGGCTAGGTAGTATTTATTGCCCAACCCTAATTGCCCAGAGTGCAGTTAAGGGTCAATCACATTGCTGTGAGTCTGGAATCACATGTAGGCCAGACCAGATAAGGATGGCAGTTTCCTTCCCTAAAGGGCATTGGTGAACCAGATGGGTTTTTCCCCAACAAACAACAATGGATTCATGATCAGCATTAGATTCTTAATTCCAGATATTTCATTGAATTCAAATTCCACCATCTGCCATGGTGGGATTTGAACCCACAACCCCAGAATGTTATTGGGGTCTCCGGATTAGCTGTCCAGCAATAATACCACTCGGCCATCAATTCCCCTTAAACTGCCAATTGTACTAATAATGTTATCCACTGCTCAATTCAACACAATCCCCACACTCACCTACCAACAATTTCTATCAAGTAACAGTCAACCCTTCAATTCATTCAGTTTACCTCACATGCACTAACAATTCACAGTTTGAACAAACTGGTGCCTATTCAACAATGAAAGGCACGTTAGCCAAACATGTTTCAGGACACTCACTGACACACTCGTTTTTTTTCCTTACATGATAGGTGGCATGAGGAACAAAAGTGGAAAAGGATTAAGATGTCTGTATGTTTTAACCCGTGTGAGTAAACAGTGCCAATCATCATGAGAAGGCGCATCACTAACAGCATGGCCCTAGGGACCCTTGAGGGATTGCTGATGTGTCTGCTGTATGTTATAGATATTAACTTGTTCAGACATGTTCTTACACACCCCAGGAGCAGGTGGGACTTGTACCCAGGCCCCCTACCACTGCACACAAGAGCACTATGCTGTGTGTTTGCATAGAACTAGGAATTAATTAGCCAGGAACTAATTGTGTAAATGTTCCAGAAGTGACATTTACAACTATCGTGGAGAGGCATGTGATGTGAAACACTGATCTTAGGCTGTCTTATTACCAGTAAGCATGGTAAGCTGTGTTAAACACAGCTCTAACCTTGCCGAGTTTGAAGTGTGACTATTTCTAACATATAATGACAACTAATTTGCAATTCTTACATTTTCTTCTTCCCTCACCAAGACAGAATTCTTGTTTTCTGATTTTAGTTGCTCAGGAACTGGAACCTCCGAATCAGCGTTGATATGAAGAAAAACTGTCACTTGACCTCGCAGTTGTAGCCACAGCCTCAAATACTGACATTATTCAGAGGAAAAATTACAATGTTGTCAAGCACAGGGCACAAGTGTTCAGTAGTCAAGACAGAAGAAAAGCTTAGTGCATGTATTAGCTCACCAGCTGGCAAAGTCACTCATGACTTCTGCTGCAGATGACTCAAATGAGAACTTTGATGCACTAATGAAGAAGGTTGATGGATGAACATAATTCGATACTTGATGCCAGAAAACCATTGCGGAATGGAATCCAGCTCCAAAGTCTTTCAACAATTTGATGAGGGCTTGGAGCTGACCCATTTCAACAAAGAACACATGGTCACTGTCATATGAAGCAATAGTTGTGAAAGGATTAATGTTATTGCTATGTTAGCTCTAGCATTTCTTATAATGTCACACACAATGTTCCCTCAGCAACTATAGGGTTCTGCACACACCAATCGGCATGCCAACGTGTTAACTTCTGGTTTTGGAAATCAATGCCATACATGGATCTCGGAGATCTATGCACCAAAGGAAATATTAGAGGCAATATTGGTGGTTCTGCTCCAGCTTTAAGAGGCAGCAGATGTATCTGGACAAATTCCCTAAAGTCCAAGTATTTCTGCCTGATCAAATGTAGTTGTACTTATTGCCATTTTGCAGGAGATTTTTTTTACTCATTTGAGGGATGTGGGCATCGCTGGCTGGCCAGCATTTATTACCTGTGCGTGGTTGCTCTCAAGAAGGTGATGGTGAGCTTTCTTCTTGAACTGCTGCATTCCACTTGCTGTGGATTGACCCACAATGCCATTAGGGAAGGAATTCCAGGATTTTGGTCCAGCAACAGTGAAGTAATGGTGATATATTTCTAAGCCAGGATGGTGAGTGGCTTGGAAAGGAACTTGAAGGTGGTGGTGTTCTGACACATCTGCTGTCGTTGTCCTTCTAGATGGAAGTGGTTGTTGGATTGGAAGGTGCTGCCTGAGGATTATCATCTAAGAACAGTACCTCTTCTGTAGTTATTCTAATGTGGTGGGTCCTCTAGGCCCAAGATGAAGCAAAAACAAAGGAGAGTGGTTGGCAGCTAAGTACTTCAAGCAAACCATACCTGATATTACATACTGGTTGAAGTGGCAAATACTGCAAGGTATTGGGAGTGGTCATTTTGAAAAATAGTGCATAATCGAAGTATTCCGATCTGTCCCCCACCCCAGGAAAAGAAATCCAAGAACAAATAAGACGAGCAAGTGAATTTACCATTTTAAGAACTCTGCCACCTGAGGAATACACAGTCAGCAGCTAAAATACCATTACTGAATTTGAATGACAACTGCTATTATGGGAGCTGTGGAAAAGCTAGATTCAAAGGTAAAACTTCATTCCGAAGCTGGTAAGAGGAACTGGGCCAACAATGTGGACCCGGAAAATAGAGAAAAGCCAACCACACTTAGAATATTCAGGGGTCATAGTAAACAACACTCTGGAAGGAGTAACAAAAGGCTTAAAAGATAAGTTAGAGATGCCTAAGCAAAAAGGAATAACTGATTTGAAAAATGATGCAGAGGACAGAAAATAAAGGCACGGGAGTGTAAAAAAAATTTTCTCTTTCCACCATATCATTAGGCTCCATGAGACAAAGCTGCGAGTGATATGAAAAGACCAAAAATGAATTTTAAACCAGGACTGCATATTTGGCAGAGCACTAGAGTTTATTTAAACTTAAAATAAATTAATTTAAGGGAACCTAATGAAAGATTCATACAGAAGAAGGAAAGTCTGGAAAAATTAAAGATTTAATAGGTCTGGACTTAATACTTAAGTCATAATTTTGGCAGGAAGATTTATAAATGCTGCAGCTAGAACACTTTATTTAAATAATTACGTAAAAGAAAGTGTTTGGATTTTTAGACCTTGAAAAATGGGGAAATGTCCAAATTTTATGGAAGGAAGTAGGAAAACTCTATCTTGGCTACAGAAGGTGCAAAAACAGATAGTTCCCATGTTGGTTATTGAAAAAGGCAGGAAGACATGAAAAATATGTGAACACCCGGCTCACGGTGCAGAGATACGGTACTACAAAGAAACCAGATATAAAAAAGCTTGAAAGCAGTACATTATGGCAGAACAGGCAGACATAGAGAGTCTAGCAAGCTCCTGAGTAATTCAATATAAAACAGCATTGGTGAACACAAGAATGCAAGATTGAAAATAGAAGCTACTATGAGATAATGCCAAAGCTGTGGAACAGCAAAACTTCACAGTCATAAATGATACTGGTTAGGGCAAATGAGTATTATTTCTGTAGAACCATCGGTCACTTTCACAGATTGTGCAGGCAAAACACAATTCTAGGGCAGACATACAAAGTTCTCATTGCTGTAAATATCTAGCACCCATAAGGGAAATATATTGATGTAAACAATCTGAATTTCACAGAATTTGTTTATGGGCATTCAATTAATTTTAAATTTGATATGACGATCTTTCCCTGTCCTTTATGATCAAGTTCCATGGCTCACTGAACAGAGTTTACGGCCCACAGATAATAGGCTGTATGGGGGAAGAGGATTGGTCCCCAACATTATAGAGATGCTGCAGGTTACCTTACAGCATAAACAGTGCCAAAGAGTAGACAAGGTATATGTTATTCAAAAGGCTTTCCTCTTGAGCAGGAACATGTGCATTGCGCTAAGTATCATTCAAAAAGTCAAAGAAATCCAACAAATACAGCAGTAAAAATTCTTTCAAATGGGATATAATAATTTGTTTCCATTTAGTTAGGTGGACTCAACACCAAATGCAGTATCATCTTGAGGTAAGATCCTAAACTGTTATGTCTCTACACGCCCAGGAAAATTCTATGTCGTTTAATGAACCAAGCTAGAAACAACTTGAGGAAATTATCAAAATGGCTGTGTTTGGTAACCAACTCAATCAGTATATACATTGACTCAATACAGGTCAACAAAGCATAGGTTGATAAATCTACCTCATAAGTACAGTTGTTGAGAATTTAGCCAAATCATCTAAAAGTAGAATTTATACCAAACTTGATGCCCAACAGCGAGTTCTGGCATGTGCCATCAGAACCACTAATGGAGAGAAAACTGAAGCTAGCTCCTTACCTTATCGAATAAGTTGACTCCACAGTTGAGACCAAGGAACTACAATGAAGTTTGTAATAAAAAGCTCCACTTTCAAGAACAGAGGATACATGTTATAATAGATGCCACTTGCAAAGGGATTGCCACATTGGGCCAAAGGCGACGGATATGGATAAGGGGCATAAACAATGCTTGGCACAATCATCCAATTGTCAGCAAAGCAACATCAATCATATACTGTCCAAACAACTGAGGGGGTTATACAGATGAACAGCAGGAGCCTTGTCTCATTACAGATCAATCATCCAATAATGTTTGAGTGGGATGTGCTCAATTAAGTATATAATGGCAGTACGGTTCACTGAACAATTACAGTTGAGTTAATTAGAATCTAGGTCAACAGTCAACAAAACCAAATGTAGTTGCTTTTTGCTATATGCAATAAATCTTATTGGTATCTAAGAACAATGCATCTTCCATATACTTTCTGCGGTATTGTATCCTCTACCATTAATCACTAGATTGGTCCAAGACAGAGCAAAGACAAAGGAGACTGGTAGCAGCAAACCACTTCGAAAATACTTTACCCAGAACCACATATTGGTTGAGATGGCAAATATCACAATATGCCAGAAGCAGTCATCTACGAAAATATCACAATTACCTCAACAAACACATGTAACATCAACATGATGCCCAAACTGAGGTTTACATCACTGCTTTCATTGTAGTTATAGCTTCCAATAAAGGATGAACTGCTGCCTTGCATATTCAAATTGCTGCTACCAGGACTCTACTCAAAGAATAGAACCGTTATTCAAAGGAATCTTCAGATATTACAGCATTCCACTGTCTTTAGTTATTCATGCTTGGGCTGTGGACACCGCTAGCTAGGCAAATATCTGGATTACTCCTCGTGCTATGAGTTAGTGAGAATAGGAATAAAAGGATTGAGCAGATGATCGTGCGGCAGAGGAGCTGGTGCAGGGGAGAAGGATTCACATTTTTGGATCATTGGAATCACTTCTGGGGTGGAAGTGACCTGTACAAGAAGGATGGATTACACCTGAATTGGAAGGGGACTAATATACTGACGGGCAGATTTACTAGAGATGCTCTGGAGGATTTGAACTGGTGGGGTGGTTGGGGGTGTGGGGGTGGGGGTGGTGATGATGGGAACCAAGGCAGACAGTGAGATAGTGAGAAAAGAGATCAGTCTGAGAATGGTGCAGTTAGGAAAACGAATAAGTCAAACAATCAGGGCAGGCAGAAACAAAGCAGAGAACTACGTACAACTGATAAATTAAACTGCATTTATTTCAAAGCGAGAGGCCCAACAGGTAAGGCAGATGAACTCAGGGCATTCTTGGGGATGTGGGGACTGGATATCATAATAATTACAGAGACATGGCTCAGGGATGGACAGGACTGGCAGCTTAATGTTCCAAAGTATAGATGCCGAAGGAAGAATTGAAAGTGGGGCAAGAGAGGAGGGAAAATGGAGTTCTTGATTGGGAATAACATTACAGCTGTACTTAGGGACGATATTCCAGGGAGTACATCCAGGGAAGTTATTTGGGTGGAACTGAGAAATAAGAAAGAAATGATCACCTTATTGGGATTTAAAATAGGACCCCCAATTGTCAGTGGGAAATTGAAGAGCAAATTTGTAAGGAGATCTCAGTTATCTTTAAGAATAATAACATGGTAAAGGTAGGGAATTTTAATTTTCCAAACATAGACTGGGACTGCCATGGTGTTAAGGGATTGGATGGAAAGGAATTTGTTAAGTGTGCACAAGAAAATATTCTGATTCAGTATGTGGATGTACCTGCTAGAGAATGTGCAAAACCTGACCTACACTTGGGAAATAAGGCAGGACAAGTGACTGAGGTGTCAATGGGGGAGCACGTTGGGACCAGTGACCATAATTCTATTAGTTTTAAAATAGTGATGGAAACAGATAGACCAGATCTAAAAGTTAAAGTTCTAAATTGAAGGAAGGCCAATTTTGACAGTATTAGGCAACAAAAGTTGATTAGGGGCAGATATCACAAGCGAAGGGACGGCTTGTCGGAGGCAGTATGTTCCTGTCAGGGTGAAGGGCAATGCTTGTAGTTGTAGGGAATGCTGGATGACTAGAGAAATTGAGTTTTTGATCAACATAATGAGGGAAGCATATGTCAGGTATAGACAGCAAGGTTCACGTGAATCCCTAGGAGGGTATAAAGGCAGTAGAAGTAAACTTAAGAGGAAATCAGAAGGCTAAAAATGGGATATGAGATAGCTTTGTAAAATAGGGTTCAGGAACATCCAAAGGGATTCTACAAATACATTAGGGACAAAAGGGTAACCCCAGGGAGAGAATGGACCCCTTGAAGATCAGCAAGGCTGGCTATGAGTGGAATCGCAGAAGATAGGGAGGTACCAAATGAATATTTTGCGTCAGTGTTTACGGTGGAGAAGGACATGGAAGCTGGAGAACTTGGGGAAATAAATAACAACATCTTGTAAAATGTCCATTTTACAGAGGAGGAGGTGCTGGATGTCTTAAGATAGGTAAATCCCTGGGACCTGATCAGGTGTACCCTAGAATGCTGTGGGAAGCTAAGGAAGTGATTGCTGGGCCCCTTGCTAAGATATTTGTATCGTTGATAGTCACAGGTGAGGTGCTGAAAGACTGGAGGTTTACTAATATGGTGCCGCTATTTACAAAAGGTTGTAAGGAAAAGCCAGGGAACTATAGACCTGTGAGCCTGTCATCAGTGGTGGGCAAGTTGTTGGAGGGAATCCTGAGGAACAGGATATACATGTATTTAGAAATTCAAGGATTGATTAAGAGAGCTAACATGGCTTTGTGTGTGGGAAATCGTGTCTCACCAACTTTTGAAGAAGTAACGAAGACGATCGATGAGTGCAGAGCGGTGGAAGTGATCTATATAGACTTCAGACAGGCATTTGACAAGGTTCCGCATGGTAGACTGGTTAGCAAGGTTAGATCACATGGAATACAGGGAGAACTAGCCGTCTGGATACAAAACTAGCTCAAAGGTAGGAGACAGACAGTGGTGGTGGAGAGTTGCTATTAAGACTAGAGGCCTGCGACCAGCAATGTGCCACTGGGTCTGGGTCTGCTGCTTTTCATCATTTATGTAACTGATATGAATGTGAACATAGCAGGTATAGTTAGCAAGTTTGCAAATGACACCAAAATTGGTGAAGAAGGTTACCTCAGAATACAACAGGACCCTGATCAGATGAGCCAATGGGCTCAGGAGTGGCAGGTGGAGTTTAATTTAGATAAATGTGAGGTGCTGCATTTTGGAAAGGCACATCAAGGCAGGACTTATACACTTAATGGTAAAGTCCTGGGGAGTAGTGCTGAACAAAGAGACCTTGGAGTGCAAGTTCATAGTTCCTTGAAAGTAGAGTTGCAGGTAGACAAGATAGGGAAGAAGGCACTTATATGCTTGCCTCTATTGTTCACTGCATTGAGCATAGGAGTTGGGAGGTCATGTTGCAGCTGTACAGGACATTGGTTAAGGTATGTTTGGAATATTGTGTGCAATTCTAGTCTCCCTGCTATAGGAAGGATGTTGTGAAACTTGAAAGGGTTTAAAAGAGATTTATAAGGATGTTGCCAGGGTTGGAGGGTTTTAGCTATAGGGCAAGGCTGAATAGTCTGGGGCTATTTTCTCTGGAGCGTGGGAGGCTGAGGGGTAATTTAAAAGAAGTTTATAAAATCATGAGGGGCATGGATAAGGTGAATAGCCAAGGTCTTTTCCTTATGGTGTGTGAGTCTAAACTAGAGGACATAGTTTAAGGTGAGAGGGGAAGGTATAAAAGGGACCTAAGGGACAACGTTTTTATGCAGAGGGTGACACATGTATGGAACGAGCTGCCAGAGGGAGTGGTGAAGGCTGGTACAATTACAACACTTTAAAGAAATCTGGATGGGTACATGAATAGGAAGGGTTCAGATGCTGGCAAATGGGAGTAGATTAATTTAGGATATCTGATCAGCATGGACAAGTTGAACCAAAGGGTCTGTTTCCATGCTGTACAGCTCTATAACTTTATGATTGTCTGTATTGCAGATGCCCAATTCCCCTTGAGGAGGTGGTGGTGAACTGCTGCTAAGCTATCTTCAATCAGATCACTAGATTGCTGATGGGGTGTCACCATGGAGAGTGGCAGTGACTCCATGGCGCAAGAACTTGTTGTTCTGTGTCAAGGTGGTACAATCTGAGTTTCTCTCCGGTACCCGGGTTACCTGAGGTTGCCCTCCACAGCCAGCTGCAGTCTCCTCACTTGCTTTAACGATTTGCTTGACAACTCATAACAGCAGTAGCAGACAGAGGCACACAAAAGACATACACTAAGGGACAACACAAGTTATTAGCTCGAATTTGAATTCTTGATTAATTGATTTATTTATTGTCACATGTACCAAAATACAGTGAAAAGCTTTGTTTACAAGAAATACAGGGAGATCATAATAAGCAAAGGATGTACAGTTCAAAAAGGCTTGCAGGTTACATTGCACAGGGCGCATACTAGGTGAGATCAACATTAGCAAGGTCAGTGTTATTTGAGGCTAGAGAATCCATTCAGCCAGGAAGAAGCTGTTCCTGAGACTGTTTGCGCATGTGTTCAGGCTTCCGTATCTTCTGCCTGACAGAAGAGGTTGTACGAGATCAATGCCCGGGTGTGATGGATCTTTGATGATGTCAGCCACCTTTCTGTAGCAGTGAACTGTGTAAACAGAGTCCATGGATGGAAGGTTGGTTTCCGTGGTGATCTGAGCTGTGCACACCACCTTCTGTATTTCCTTCCGGTCCTGAGCAGACCAGTTGCCTTACCAGGCTGTTATGCACCCGGACAGTATGCTTTCAATGGTGCATCAATACAAGTTGGTGAGGGACCTTATGGACATGCCAAATTACATGAGCTGCCTGAGGAAGAAGAGGCATTGTTGTGCCTGCTTGACTGTCACATCTAAGTGGTAAGTCCAGGACAGGTCGTTGGTTATCATCACTCCGAGAAACTTGAACATTTTTGTCAGCACTATTTTTCTGCAGTGGAAAGAAACAAATAACACTTTCTTAAAATATTCATAACAAGAGAAAAGATAATTCCCAGGCGAACAATTTTGACAGAGGCTTATTTTTAACTTGTCAAAGCTGCTTTTCCAGGCAGAGCGTGGCTTAGAACATTCTGGAGGATGAGTTAAAAAATGTGAACAAATGTAAACAGTAAGCAGCTGGAGATGTCAATTTCCGTTATTTTTTCTTCTGACATTACATAGAGCACTCTTTGTAGCATAAAGTCATTGGCAAAAGAATGGGCTGGAAATCTGCTCTGACCATTTTTTCTACACAACCCTAGGTTGAATCGTCAAATGTTTCCTCCTTCCCCATAATGCCAGCTGCATCTCTGCCCACTGCCCCTTCAGCACCATACAGGTCTGATTGAAAACTTGTTTCTGTGAAGCATCCTGGTCACTGATTGTATCCAGCTAGGCAACAACCCCAACTGTGGACAGAAATCAGGAACCCAACACTGGGACCAAGTGAGGGTCCCATGTGTACACAACTTAGCAGCATGTCCACGTGCACAACTTTACATCAGGTAGCCTCCTAACTGACCATCTCCAACACTCGTCATTCAACTAATATGACTAAAGAGAATAGCGATGGGGGAGGCCTTGTGAGAAACACACAAGACTGATGGCTGGCAGTGCCACTAGGGGAGGTGGGTTTCTGTTGAGGCAGATGAATGCAACGACACCTCAAATGGAGGCATTCTCAAAAGACTACAGAAGGTTCCATGACAAAGAAAGCTCCACCTGCAAAAAATGACGTTGGTCAGTGCTGTGGTCATTTCTGCTTTAGAACTTCACCATAATATAGAGAATTGGCTCCAATGGACTCCCAACATGCCAGAGCCTCTGGGTTCAGCAAGGGGCCTTTCCACGTGCTGGCAAAGTTCTGGTGATGTGGAAAAATGGCCATTCAGTGGAACTTCCACTGGTTTGATTGACTGCCTCCCCACTCCATGGAGTACACATATAAGCATGGGAAGTAGGACAGGAAAATAGGTCACTTATCCCCTCAAGACTCCTTGACTTTCAATAAGGTCATGGCTGATCTTTTTATCTCACATTGCCACCAGATAGGCTTTCACCCATTTGCTCATCAAGAATCTAGCATTCAAAGACGCTGCTTTTGGTTCGTGTGTGGAATGGACCTCCTGACGAAGTGGTGAATGCGGGTACAGTTACAACATTTAAAAGACATTTGGATAAGAACATGAAAGGAAAGGTTTGGAGGGATATGGGCTAGGATCAGGCAGGTGGGACTAGTTTAGTTTGGGATTATGATTGGTACAGACTGGTTGGACCGAAGGATCTGTTTCCGTGCTGTATGACTCTCTGATTCTACGACTCTAAAGTTCCAAATGGTCACAACCCTCTGAGAGAAAACATTTTTCCTTTTCTCTGCCTTGGATAACACATTGTTGTCCCCACCCACCCTATGAAACTCACACAGTGTGGTACAGCCTCAGGAAGCTGGCTCAATGGGGAATTGTATTACTTTCCTAGTACCCAAGCCCTCAAACCCAACCCCTGACAGGTGGGGATATTCAGCCTACACCATTACACGCCACCTTTATGCTAGTTACTTCCACATTTTATAAAAAGGCATGTCAAGTGTTTTCAAACATGAAATACTTCTAAGTGCTACAAGTCAGAAAGATCTTTCACTGCGTATTAATTTATGCAATGCTACCATTATTCCATATTCAATGGATCCTGAGTTTTAAGTTCCCATTATTAGTCTATGATGGCTGGGCTGCAGGGTTTTATGTTTGGCGCAGAATGGATCATCTGCTTTTCCGATGATTCCAAAAGTATTATGCGTTCAAATATGAAACTGAGCTACGTGACAAGGAAATTTTTAATTGATTCTACAGTTTGTACCTAGATTATTGATCTCAGTTGGCTGCAATCATTGTTTTCTGCCTCTCTGACCTAGGCAGCAGAAAAATCCCAATCAAGGTTTCCGTTTCTAATTCCTGGTTAGTGCCTTCCCTAGAAAGTTGGTGTCTTGTCAAGGTCTGATTAGGATATGTTTGCACTTTTCAATGATGCAAATCCTCACCGATTTGGCTTGCACATGAACTGTGGGCAATTGAAAAGTGCATTGAACTGTATGGCAACCACACTTTTAAAGTGGCGAATTGGCATGATTAAGGAATTCAGGAATGATGAGACGAAAACTGAAGGAACAAAATAAAACCTTTTATCATGCTTTTACGAACTTAAACTGCTGTTTGTAAATGCATAAATCCTTTATTTACGGACAAAGCAGAGAGATTATACGTCATATTTGCAGTAGTACAAGTCAATCCCTTAGTGATCTGACCATTCAACCTCAATGTAATTCTCAGGATAATTTCTACTACGTTAACTAGTGCCATTTACATCCTCCATTTTTAACCTTAGCCTCATAGGACATGTTTCTTGAATTAGAAGCTATTTCCTGCTGTTGATTCGAGTCAACCAGAACCAGGCCAAACGTCTACTGCTCATTTAACTGGTGAGCAATTTGTTTTTGCTGTAAAAATAACACATATTCACCACTTTTCAGTTCAATCATTAATGCACAGACTTTTAAATGAAAGGCTGTGTCTCGGGGAACCATTGGCTACATTACCCAAAGCAGTGTGCATGCGATGCTGAAACATCCATCTCATCTTTAATTAAATGTTTAACATTCCAACTATACAAGAAAAAGGAAACTGGGGTTGGTTAGTTCTGCTAAATAAGTATGAGTCCAATATGGTAGTGGAAAGTCATCTTGGCTTGGAAGACAATATGTCGAATCAATTTGGATGAAGCTAAGAGATAGGTGAAGAAAAGAAACCATTGACAAGAGTAATTTATAGGTCCTTGTTTTATTCATTCATGAAATATGGGTGTCTGTGGCTGGGCCAATATTTATTGCCTCTTCTACATTTCCCTTGAAGAATGTGGTAAACTGGCAATCTGGTGTAGGTAGACCCACAAAGCCATTAGGGAAGGAGTTCCAGAATTTTGGTTCTTCTACACTGAATGATGTAGTGGCAAGTCCTGACATTAGCTAATCTTTAGGACAGAGTATCAGCCAAGAAATAATGAGAGCTTGTGATAAAGGTACTGTAATGATCATAAACAGTTTTAAATCTCTATGCAGATTGAACAAATCAGATTTGATTAGATCACCATGATAATGAGTTTATACAAAGCATTCCAGACAGTTTCTTAGAATAATATGTTACGGACCCAACCAAGGCAACAGGCTATTTTGTACCTGGCACGTATGCAATAGGGCAAGATTATGACAATAATGATCTCTTTGTAATGGATACTCCAGTGGTTACTGGTCATGACATGATAGGATTTTACACACAGTTTTAGGGTGAGGAACCTGGGTCTGAAACTAGCCAACAACTGTAATAAAAGCAATTACAAAGGTATGAACACAAAGTTAGCTAAAGTAGACTAAGAATATGGGTCAAAAGTTAAAATGGTAGATGAGTAGTGGAAGACATTTAAGGAGACATTTCATAACTTTCACAAAGGTTATCTTTCATTTAAAAAGAAATGTACAAAATCAATGAACATTCCACAACTAATTAAGAAGGTATCAAATTGAAAGTAAATGCAGATAATGTTGCAGATGAACCGTGATAAGCCAACAGATTGGAAAAAGCTTAGAAATCTGCAATGGATGGCTAAACAAAATCATAAAGTGGAAGAAATCAGAATATGAAAATTATTTATCAAGAAATATAAAAACAGTTAGAAGGAGCTTCAACAAGTATTTAAAACAAGTAACTGAAGTAAATTGTATCAGACCGAAACGTCAAGTTTTCCTGCTCCTATGATGCTGCTTGACCTGCTGTGTTCATCCAGCCCCATGCTTGTTAACTGAAGTAAATGTTGGTCCCTTAGAAGATGAAACTGGTGAATAGATAAAGGGATAGATAGGGGTGGCAGTTTTTGAACAAATGCTTTATGTCTGTATTTATGTTGAAGAAACAAAAAGATCACAAATAATAGAGCATCAAAGTGAAATTGGGAGTGAGGAACTTAAAACAATCACTATCAGTAGGGAAAATTACTAGGCAAATTGATTGGATTAAAGGCGAACGGGTCTTTGGATGTGGTTGCCTGGTATCCTGGTATATCCTTGTATCTTAAAATAAGTGGTTGCAGAGTTAGTGAACTCAATGGTTGAAATCTTCCAAAATTCCCTAAATTCTGGAAACCAATCACATTGAAAAGCTGTAAATGTAATGCCCCTATTCAAGAAAGGAGGAGGCTGAAAGCAGAAAACCATACGGGTGTTAGCTGAAAATCTGACTTTGGAAAATTACTGGAATCCATAACTAAGAAGGTAGCTGCAGGGCATTTAAAAAATCATAAAACATTCAAGCACAGTCAACATGGTTATTATGAATGGAAAATTATGATTGACAAATTTATTAGAATTCTTTGAGGTTAAAGGGGAACCTGTGGTGGAAATGCCTTCTTAGCACAGAAGGCAGTGTGTCATCCTCATAAAGTGAAGGTTCTCAGCCCATTCCTCAGAGAAGGCATGACTGTGAATTAGTGGCTCTGAGGGTAGCTTGATGGCCCCGTGGTTAGCACTGCTGCCTCACAGGTCTAGGGACCTGGGCTTGATTCCAGCCTCAGGTGATTGTCTGTGTGGAGTTTGCATGTTCTCCCTGTGTCTGTATGGGTTTCCACTGAGTGCTCCAGTGTCCTCCCACAGACCAAAGCTGTGCAGGTTGGGTGGATTGGCCATGCTAAATTGTCCCATTGTGTCCAGGGATGTGTAGCTTAGGCAGAATATCCATGGTAAATAATGGTTACAGGTAAAGAATGGGAGGCTGGGGCTGGGTGGGATGCTCTTTGGAGAGTCAGTATGGACTCTATAGGCTGAATGGCCTCTTTCTAAGCTGTTATGACTTTATGTAATGTATTTACTTTTCCAACAGGGATTCAAATAGTACCACATAAAGTTTAGCAAGAGAAGGTCCTAGTGTTGATGCAAATAAGTTACCATGGATAGAGGATCAGCTCACTATCAGTAAATAGAGAATCCGAGATAACAAGCATGGGGCTGGATGAACACAGCAGGTCAAGCAGCATCATAGGAGCAGGAAAACTTGACGTTTCGGGCCTAAACCC
>JAHRHZ010000019.1:41822515-41970537 GCA_024137785.1 Ginglymostoma cirratum | reverse complement strand
CCTCTTCCCCTCCCCCATTTCTGATGAAGGGTTTAGGCCCGAAACGTCAAGTTTTCCTGCTCCTATGATGCTGCTTGACCTGCTGTGTTCATCCAGCCCCATGCTTGTTATCTCGGATTCTCCAGCATCTGCAGTACCTTTTATCTCTCAACTAAACAAGCTTTATGTTTTAAAGAAAATAAAAAAATCAGTTTATCCTATGACAATTGCTAAATGTTACTTAAATAAACAGTAATAAATTTACTAGCTAGAATAAAGATGCAAAATTACTTAAATGGTGCGTGTAAAGATGAAAGTCAGATCAGTCCCGAAGATTATTGCAGACATATTACTGTTGAACATTTCCCTTTCCAAACTGAAGGAGTTGAGAACTCATGGTCAGATTCGAACGTTGTGATTGTTTCTGTTTCTGAATATTTGGAGGTTAAGCAGAACAAATTCTGGGAAGGAATGAAGGCGCTTTTATTTTCCATGACACTGCAAGTTGTAGCCTTTAGTTGTTCGTGGGGAGGCCATGGTGTTATGGTACTATCATTAGACTGGTAACTAGAGACCTAGGTGATGCTCAGGGGACTCCTGGCAAATTTGAATTCAATAAAAGATATGGAATTAAAAATCTAATAATTAATCTAATCTACATCCACTTCCTTTTGAGGAAGGGAATTCCAAAGACTCACAACCCCCTGAGAGAAAAAATGTTTCCCCTTCTCTGTTTTAATTCGGCGCCCATTTTAACTACGACTCCTCATTCTAGATTCTCCTACAAGAGGAAACATCCTTCCAACATCTATCAGATCAAGTCCGCTCAGGACCTTATATATTCCAATTGAAACACTTCGGACTCTTCTAAGCTTGAGAGGCTGCAGACCTAGCCCGTCTAGACATTCTTCAACTTTTCAATCATGAGAAAGTCTCAAATAAAGGAAGGATTCCAGATGGATTACCTGGCATCAACTTAGGCACCAGAAATGACAATGGCAACAACAGCCCTGTTAACCCTGAAAAGTTCCCCGTTATTAACATATGGAGGCTTGTGCCATAATTGGCAGAGCTGTCTCACAGACTAATCAAACAGCATACTGAAATGGTCAAACTCATGGAATCGTATCTTACAGGCAACACCTGAAGAAGAAGTAAGGCTCCAAAAGCTTGTATTTTCAAATAAACCTGTTGGACTATAGCCTGGTGTTATGTGATTTCTGACCTACAGCAATGTGCCAGACACCACCATCACCATCTCTGCAGATGTTCTGTCCCAATGGTAAGACAGATGCAGCTGAGATGGCAGCACGGTGGTATACATTCTGATTGGAGTAGCCCAAGGAGTGTTCAACATTGTCTTCAGATCTCATTAAGTCCCATGGTCAGGTCAAACATGGGCAAGGAAGCCTCCTGCTGATTAATTGTCCTTCCTTGGCTGATCCAAGTAACTGAAAGTGGCAAGGGTGCAGATGTATTTTGGGTAGATACTTAAATGTCCAGGAACAAGCGTAGCTCAACAGCAGCACTACGGAGCGAGCTGGTCGAGTCCTAAACGATATTGCTACTAGGCAGGTCCACAGCTGGTCGTGAGGGAACCAACAAGAAGGAAAATTATACTTGATCTCATTCTCGTCAATCTGCCTGCTACAGATGCATCTGTCTTGGAAGGTATTATAAGCATGTACACACCACTGGGAAACAAAGCTTCAACTTCACATTGAGAATACCCTGCAGTGTGTTGTAACAAATCCTGAAAAATCTGTTAGAATGCTTTGAGGAGATATTGAGCAAGTTATACAAAGAAGAGTCAATGATGTGAACTATTTGAATTTCCAGAAGGTCTTTGATGAGATCTGAATTCCAGACGTGAAGTGGAAGTCACTGACCTTGACATCAACACTGCAACTGGTCAAGTCCCCTCAGGATCTTATACATGGTGCCATCAAGGAGCCCTGGCAAAACTGGAATCAATGGGAATCACAGGAAATACTCTCCACTGGTTGGAGACATACCTGACACATTGGAAGATGGTTGTTGTTGTTGGAGATCAGACATCTCAACTCCTGGACATCTCTTCAGATGTTCCTCAAGGTAGTGCCCTGGAACCAACCATTTTTAGTAGCTTCAACAATGACTTTCCTCTATCCAAAAATCAAAAGTGGAGATATTTGCTGATGTTTGCATGATGTTCCACCCCATTCACAATTCCCCAGATACTAAAGCAACCCATAACGAATTGCAGCAAGACCTAGACAACATTCAAGCTTGGGCCAAAAAGTGCCAAGTTACATTCATGCCATACAAATGCCTGGCAATAGCTATCTCTAGCAAGGAAGAATATAACCACTGACCCTTGACATTCAATTACATTACCTTCACTGAATCCCCCACTATCAACATCCTGGAGTTACCATTGACTAGAAACTCAACTGAATTAGCCAAATAAATACAGGTCAGAGGCAAGGAATCCTGCAGCAAATAACTCACCTCCTGGCTCCATAAAGCCTGTCCCGTATGCAGGAGGCACATGTCAGGAGTATGATGGAATATGCCCTACTTGCTTGGAAGAATGCAGTTCCAAAAATACTCAAGACACTTGTCACTATCCAAATCAAAGCAGCCTGGATGACTAACAACCACAAACATCTACTCCCTACACCACCATCGCTCAGTAGCAGTGGCGTGTATCATTTACAAGATTCATACCATCTGGAACCATTACCTTCTGGAAGGGCAAGTGCAGTAGATATGTGGGAACACTGCCACCTACAAATGCACCTTTAAATCAGTCACCATCGTGACTTGAGCTTATACCCCCGTTCCTTCAGTGTCACTCAGTCAAAATTCTGGAATTCCTTTCCTTATGACATTGTGAGTCACCAGCAGTACATGGACTGCAGTGGTTTAAGAAGGCAGCTCACCAACACTTCCTTAAGGGCAACTAGAAACAGGCATAGATACTGGTCCAGCCAACAAAGCTTACATCCAATGAATGAATAAGGGAAATTAAAAAATTCAGCACAGAGGTATTTTAGCTGATTTGCCCCTCTCCATTTTCTTGTTTTAAAACCGTCTCTCTGATCAAGACTCTCAAAGCTCGTCCTGGGGGTGGTTCTATACAAAATGATTGCTTACAGCCTGTCCTATATAGATAGAGATCAAACGTTAAAAATGGCTGTTATCTCAAAACTGGTGAATCATGTTTTCATATTAGCTGTTGGATTTTCTAGGCTTTGGACTTAGATCCTAGTCATTGAGTTTTAGTTAAGGTAATTGACTTTAACTGTCTCGATCATAAAATAGTCAGGAAGGACTATTCACAACTCCAAGAGAGCAATAGTTAAGGAGTTTCTGTTTGTCTTTGGAAATGGTCATTGAATATCAAAAGGTTTCTTCTGATTTCTTCCTGAAATAAGTACCATCTCATCCCAATAGCAGCTGAAATCTGAAAGGATAACTATATAACTACAAGCAGATATTTTATAAGATTTTTTGTCCATATTGTGACAATGCTGTCACTTTAAAAATTTATTTTGTCCTGCATTTCTTTTTGAAGTGAGATTGTGAGGCAAGTCCAGGGCTGGAGCCCATTGCAGTAGGTGAGTCCGGAACTGGAGACCATCGCAAGGAGGTGAGTCCAGGACTGGACACCATCACAGGGAAGTTCGACAGGGATTGGAGACTGTCGCAGGGAGGTGGGGCTGTTGCAGGCTGGAAGCAAAGCCTCGAGTTTTGAAGCGCAGTGTGGTCTGGAGACTTGGCCCCATTCCGAGTCACAATGCAAATTTGAAGAACCACATCTTATCTTCCGCCTGGACACCGTACAGCCCGGAGGACTCAGCACTGAGTTCTCCAATTTCAAATAACCTTCCCACCCATTCCCCGCCTTCCTTTCCAGCCCCACCTCCTCCCTTCCATTCCACCTTCTGAAACTCGCTTCCAGCCATGAACTGGACTCATCCCTCCCATCGACCAACCAGTGTCCACCTATCACCACCATTCTGCCTCCAACCCCACTTCCCCTCTCATTATCTGAAGGTCCCCCTACCCCCACATCCAGCCTTGAAGAAGGGTAATGCACGAAACGTTGACTGCTCCTTTCCTCCAGATGCTGCCTGGCTTGCTGTGTTCTTCCAGCCTCCTGTTTGTCTACTTAAGTATCTGTACCTAGGTATCCTGTGCCTAAGATGGTGCCATAAGCAGCAAAATTGCAAATTTTTCACTGCATTGATTCAACTGCACATAACAATAAAGATAATTCTAATTCTAAAAATGTAGGGCAGAGGTGTCAAACTGGCTACTGAAGATGACTCAAGTGAACAACTTGTGTGGCCTTGGGTTCGTTTTTTAAGTTGGAAAAATGGAAGCAGCCTGAATGGATGAGACCAGTTCTCATAGATCCAGATTTTTGGGTTTTGTTTTTCTCAGTAGCATCAGAAGGCATTGGGGCCTTGAAAGAGTCGGAAGTTTCAGTGAATGATTCCTAGCTACTATTGTCTCTGAACTTTCTCTTGATGTTTTTTTTATTTGCAGAACTACATGTAAGAATTTGTTTCTGAATTTGCCTTTTTACCTAGGGGTGTGTTTATGTGACTTTTTTTTTCCTTTATTCATTCACAGAATGAGGGTGTCGCTGGTTAGGCAGCATTTATTGCCCATTCCTAATTGCCCAGAGGGCAGTTAAGAGTCAACCACATTGCTGTGGGTCTGGAGTCACATGTATGCCAGACCAGGTAAGGATGGCAGTTTCCTTCCCTAAAGGGCATTATTGAACTAGATGGGTTTTTCCGACAATCGACAATGGATTCATGGTCATCATTAGATTCTTAATTCCAGGTATTTTATTGAATTCAAATTCCACCATCTGCCACAGCGGGATTTGAACCCGGGTCACCAGAACATTATCTGGGTTTCTGGATTAACAGTCCAGTGATAATACCACTAGGCCATTGCCTCCCCTTAACTATATTAGAAAAGTTAATTAGTAGTAGGTACTGTATCTATTATTCTGTTAAGTTTTCCAATAGTTAAGTTACTCTAAATTCTCCACTCTTTTATTTGCATTTTAACAATAGTGTTTAAGTATATTGCATTTTGTTTAACGTCAAGTAGTTTGACCAGTCGCATCGCATCTGGAACACAGCACTTCCCATTTCCGTTTGAAGTAAGAAAAAGTTAGGGTCTAGGCTATCTTCTTAAAATATTTTGAGGGGGGTTTGGTCTCATCCATAACAATATTAAAGAGAGACATTTTGTTTTTCTTTACAATATATTTATTATTTTTACAGAGCCATAACAGTCTTCATTCTGACAGCTTGACAACCCAAAACAGATCAATTAAGAACAGCCTATGTTTCACAAAATCACAGGCAATCTGTGTGAGCTATGCATTTGAAGAGAATGTAAAAGCAAATTTCTGACAGAACAAACTGGAAAATGCTGCCCCTAGCATCGCAATCAAGTCTTCTATTGATCATGGGTGATGTTGAACTCCAGCATCTCTATCCTCCACAGTGAAAACCACCACCAGCATTCTTAATGTCAATGTTACCTTCAAATAAACATGATTGGGTCCAAAAGCATCAGTACCTTCTTGTGAATGGATTAGTAGCTTTCAGGCATATTTTGGACCTTTGAGCTTCTAGAAAAATACTTTTCTTTGAAATCCTTTGATGGAAAATTTATAATTTTCCACTTCTGCTTTTTATTGGCCGATTAGGAAACACTGTCAGCTTCAGCTGGGGAAATTGCCATGGCTGAGCCAGTCAGTTATTTATGGTTCATGTTGTCATTTGTTCAATTTTATCAAACTGATATCTACCCTCAATGTCAATCCTTTAAGGAATTTGTGGCTGAAAAATTGGCTCCATAGCACTGGTATATCCATGATCTTGATGACTTCGCTCAAGGCTCATGTTGTTTTTCATGTTGTGGTGGCAAATAGACTAGAGACACCCTACAGGCAATGGAAGTGAAGCCAGTCAGCATGGACAGCTAATTTCACATAGATTCATTGCCTTCAACAAAAGGAGACCAAGAAACTGAGTTCAGCAAAACCGGAACAAGAAGCTGATAAAGAAAGAGAAGATAGAATATGAAAGCAAATTAGCAAAACACATTAAAATGAACTGTAAATGCATCTTTGCTTTGTAAAAGTGAAAGGAATAGCAGAGACAAATAGAGGCCCATTTAAAGACAGAGACAAACGAATGTATGATGGGGAACTGCAAATATTTTGTGCCCATCTTCTCAGAGGAAGATAGAAAAAAAGTCCCAGGAATGGTGGAGAACTAAGGGACTAGCAAGAAGGAGGAATTGAAATAAAATTTGTTTCAGTAAAAAATAGCACCACAGACATTAATGAGACTGAATGTTGATAAATCCATGAACCTGATCATCTGTATCCCAGGGTGTTGCAAGAATTGGCCACATAGATACAGATGCATTGGTGCTATTTGCCTGCATAGTCTAGTAGAATACATGTGGATGGGATCCAAAAGCTGCATATGGGCCTGTGCCAAGTTGGAGCCTGTTGCTTCCATTCTGACTGTGTGGAAGATTTGGTAGACTTCAAGAGAATATTGGTGAGTTGGCATATTTGATCAGCGCAGAAAAGATGATGTCTAATGCCGAGAAGCATGAATTGGCACATTTTTATCAGAATAATGCAAAGACAATACAAAATAAAGGACTCAATTCGAAAGGCCGTGCAGGAATTACAAATAGAATGTATGTCATTAAAGTTGCCAGGCTAGGTTTTTTTTATTAGCTAATGAGATGTGGGCATTGTTGGCTGGGTCAGCATTTACTGCCCATCCCTAGCTGCTCTTGAAAAGGAGGTAATGAGCTGCCTTTTTAAACTGCTGCAGTCCATGTGTTACAGATAGCCCTAACAATGATGTTAGGGAGGGAATTAATTTTAGCACTAGCCCTGAAATGTGAGCAAGGTTGACTTTGCAGAGTTGATAGGGGTGTGTTAGCTGTTGTCATTTCCAGTGCCTAAGCATGCAGAATCTTAGCCTTTATACGAGCTTTATAGAACAGAGAACATAGAACATAGAACATTACAGCACAGTACAGGCCTTTCGGCCCTCGATGTTGCACCGACCTGTGAAACCAATCTGAAGCCCATCTAACCTACACTATTCCATGATCAAACCATATGTTTATTCAATGACCATTTAAATGCCCTTAAAGTTGGCGAGTCTACTATTATTGCAGCCAGGGCATTCCATGCCCTTACTACTCTCTGAGTAAAGAACCTACCTCTGACATCTGTCCTATATCTATCACCCCTCAAATTAAAGTTATGTCCCCTCATGCTAGCCGTCACCATCCGAGGAAAAAGGCTCTCACAGTCCACCCTATCCAATCCTCTGATCATCTTGTATGTCTCTATTAAGTCATCTCTTAACCTTCTTCTCTCTAACGAAAACAGCCTCAAGTCCCTCAGCCTTTCCTCATAAGACCTTCCCTCCATACCAGGCAACATCCTGGTAAATCTCCTCTGCACCCTTTCCAATGCTTCCACATCCTTCCTCTCATGCGGCGACCAGAACTGTACACAATACTCCAAGTATGGCCGCACCAGAGTTTTGTACAGCTGCAACATGACCTCAAGGCTCTGAAAGTCAATCCCTCTACCAAAAAAACCGAACACACCATACACGTTCTTAACAACCCTATCAACCTGGGTGGCATCTTTCAGGGATCTATGCACATGGACACCGAGATCTCTCTGCTTATCCACACTACCAAGAATCTTACCATTAGCCCAGTACTCTGTATTACTGTTGCACCTTCCAAAGTGAATCACCTCACACTTTTCCGCATTAAAATCCATTTGCCACCTCTCAGCCCAGCTCTGCAGCTTATCTATGTCCCTCTGTAACTTATAACATCCTTCCACACTATCCACAACTCCACCAACTTTAGTGTCAACTGCAAATTTCCTTCTATGCCCTCATCCAGGTCATTTATAAAAATGACAAACAGCAGTGGCCCCAAAACAGATCCTTGCGGTACACCACTAGTAACTGAACTCCAGGATGAACATTTCCCATCAAACACCACCCTCTGTCTTCTTACAGCTAGCTAATTTCTGATCCAAACCGCTAAATCACCCTCAATCCCATGCCTCCGAACTTTCTGCAATAGCCTACTGTGGGGAACCTTATCAAACGCTTTACTGAAATCCATATACAACACATCAACCGCTTTACCCTCATCCACCTGTTTGGTCACCTTCTCAAAGAATTCAATAAGGTTTGTGAGGCACGACCTACCCTTCACAAAACCTGGTTGACTATCCTTAATCAAATTATTCCTTTCTAGATGATTATAATTCCTATCTCTTATAATCCTTTCCAACACTTTACCCACAACCGAAGTAAGGCTCACTGGTCTATAATTATCAGGGTTGTCTCTACTCCCCTTCTTGAACAAGGGGACAACATTTGCTATCCTCCAGTCTTCTGGCACTATTCCTGTAGACAATGACGACATAAAGATCAAAGCCAAAGGCTCTGCAATCTCCTCCCTAACTTCCCAGAGAATTCTAGGATAGATCCCATCCTGCCCAGGGGAGGTTATCTACTCTCACACTTTCCAGAAATGCTAACACCTCCTCCTTATGAACCTCAATCCCGTCTAGTCTAATAGCCTGTATCTCAGTATTCTCCTCGACAACATTGTCTTTTTCATGTGTGAATACTGATGAAAAATACTCATTTAGCGCCTCTCCTATCTCTTCGGACTCCCCGCACAACTTCCCACTACTATCCTTGACTGGCCCTAATCTCACTCGAGTCATTCTTTTATTGCTGACATACCTATAGAAAGCTTTAGGGTTTTCCTTGATCCTACCTGCCAAAGACTTCTCATGTCCCCTCCTGGCTCTTCTTAGCTCTCTCTTTAGGTCCTTTCTGGCTAACTTGTAACTCTCAAGCACCCTAACTGAGCCTTCACGCCTCATCTTTACATAAGCCTCCATCTTCCTCTTGACAAGAGATTCAACTACTTTAGTAAACCACGGTTCCCTCGCTTGACCACTTCCTCCCTGCCTGACAGGTACATACTTATCAAGGACACGTAGTAGCTATTCCTTGAACAAGCTCTACATTTCAATTGTGCCCAGCCCCTACAGCTTCCTTCCCAATCCTATGCATCCTAAGCCTTGCCTAATCGCCTCATAATTGCCTTTCCCCCAGCTATAACTCTTGCCCTGCGGCATACACCTATCCCTTTCCATCGCTAAAGTAAACGTAACCGAATTGTGGTCACTATCACCAAAGTGCTCACCTACCTCCAGATCTAACACCTTGTCTGATTCATTACCCAGAACCAAATCCAATGTGGCATCGCCTCTTCTTGGCCTATCTACACACTGTGTCAGGAAACTCTCCTGTGCACATTGGACAAAAACTGACCCATCTAAAGTACTCAAACTATAGCGTTTCCAGTCACTATTTGGAAAGTTAAAGCCCCCATAACAACTACCCTGTTACTTTCACTCCTATCCAGAATCATCTTTGCTATCCGTTCCTCTACATCTCTGGAACTATTCGGAGGCCTATAGAAAACTCCCAACAGGGTCACCTCTCCTTTCCTGTTTCTAACTTCAGCCCATACTACCTCAGTAGATGAGTCCTCATCAAACATCCTTTCTACCACCGTAATACTGTCCTTGACTAACAATACCACACCTCCCCCTCTTTTACCACCTTCCCTGATCTTATTGAAACATCTAAACCCCGGAACCTGCAACAACCATTCCTGTCCCTGCTCTATCCATGTCTCCAAAATGGCCACAACATCAAAGTCCCGGGTACCAACACATGCTGCAAGTTCACCCACCTTATTCCGGATGCTCCTGGCATTGAAGTAGACACACTTCAAACCACCTTCCTGCCTGCCGGTACACTCCTGCGACCTTGAAACCTTATTCATGACCTCACTGCTCTCAACTTCCTGTATTCTGGAGCTACAAGTCAGGTTCCCATCGCCCTGCTGAATTAGTTTAAACCCTCCCGAAGAGCATTAGCAAATTTCACCCCCAGGATATTGGTACCCCTCTGGTTCAGGTGCAGACCATCCCGTTTGTAGAGGTCCCACCTTCCCCAGAATGAGTCCCAATTATCCAGGTATCTGAATCCCTCCCTCCTGCACCATCCCTGTAGCCACGTGTTCAACTGCTCTCTCTTTCTATTCCTCGCCTCTCTAGCACGTGGCACCAGTAACAAACCAGAGATAACAACTCTGTTTGTTCTCGCTCTCAGCTTCCACCCTAGCTCCTTGAATTTCTGCCTTACATCCCCATCCCTTTTCCTACCTATGTCGTTGGTGCCTATGTGGACCACGACTTGGGGCTGCTCCCCCTCCCCCTTAAGGATCCCGAAAATACAATCCGAGACATCACGGACCCTGGGATCTGGGAGGCAACACACCAACCGCGAGTCTCTCTCATTCCCGCAGAATCTCCTATCTGTCCCCCTAACTATGGAGTCCCCAATGACTATAAATAGAGGTATAAGGTTTAACTCCATGGAGGTTATGGTGAATTTTTCTAAAATGTTGGTTCAACCTCAACTGCAGTAGTGTGGCCAAATCTGGGCACCACATTTCAGGAAGGATCTGAAGGCTTTAGAGAGATGCAGAAAAGATTTACAAGAATGATTCCAAGAATAAGGGACTTCAGTGAAATAAATAGATTGCAGAAGCTGAGGTTGTTCTCCATTAGAAAAAGAGAAGGTTGAGAGGAGTGTACAAAATTATGAGTGGTCTAGATAGGGAAGATGGAGAGAACCTGTTCTTACTGATGAAAAGTTCAAGATCCAGGTTAACATGATTGGCAAAGGAGCAGTTTTATGAGGGGAAGAATATATAGCAAGTGGGTAGTATCTCTAATGCACTTCTTGTGAGGCATTTGCAATTTTGGTTCTTAAAAGGGAAGTGGACAAGCGCCTAAAGATAAAAGACATGGTAATCTTACAGCAAAATATCGGAACGTGAGACTAGCTAAATTGCTCTTGCAGACAGCTGGCATGGGCATGATGGCCCAAATGGCCTCCCGCTTTGTTGTAACCATTCAATAATTCCATGATGCTATTTTCCTTGATCATAATCACAGACTTTTTGTCAGGCCTATCCACGCATCAAATATTCCTGTGTGAATGTTTGCCCTGTACACCTTCTCACTGAATTTCTCATCTAAATCCATTCAGTAGTAGTCCCAAGTAAACCTAAACCTCCAGTGAACTGACACACTCACCATCTTTTCACTTGGCTGCAAGCAGCCCACCCATGCCCACTAACTCACCACATGAATGGGTAAGTGAAATGGGTATTACACATTGGGCAACATCAAGGTTAGTGCTGCACTGAAAAATGGTATTTGAAGACAATTTCTCTGACATGGACCACTTGTGAGATTATTGCATTTCTTCCCACAGTGTAACCATTTTCTCAGGGCCACATTCCTGGCATTAAATTCAGAGACTATCTACACCTCCTGCCCTCACTGTATCTATCTGGAAGGTCATCTGGTCCCATCTAAATTGATCAGTTCTTCAAACTCCTACACAAGGACATTCTATGGTCTTAGGATCCATGAGCCTTCTTTTTGGCATTACTCATGTCTCTTCCTTCTCCTGATCTTCTTTACATTGTTGTCTGCATTACTGCAACCAAAATACACCTCCCCATCTACAGACTGACTTCAAGAATTATAGGCTGGTTTTGTCTGGTGCTCTACCCCAAAAGCCTGAGCCCTCTGTTGAGTTCACAAATACTCTGCAGTTTGCTTAACAGAGAGATGCATGTCGTCTCCATTATTTTTAATGGGTAGGAGTAAATTATGTGTCACAATCCTTATGTCAGTTAATGGACTCATCTAGATTTCAGCCCTGTATACTTAAATATCCTTCTATAATTTTCTAAGCTTAACATAAAAAATACACTCAGAAAATCTCTGCAGTCCTCTTTTTAACAAGTGCTCAGTCTTTTATCAATCGTATGCAACAAAGCCTCTGTGGAAAGCTATTTTCAAATTGGACAAAGTTAATGTCCATGTAATAGCAAACATTTTAGTGACAAACTCTAATCATATTGAGTTATATGAAAAGCATGATGACAATAATGAATTGAAAACGTGCCGTTGTTTCAACAATTCTGTTTTTCTTAGTTCTTCAGGATGAGCTGTTTAACTAATCAAATGTGAAACTAGAGTACGGGGATACATTTGACAAAGTTTGTAGCTTAATCATGAGCTGCAATCAATTTGATTTAACTGCACTTTGGAGCTCAGTATGAAACTAGGAAAGAAATACTTGCAGTTAAATATCACTTTATCATTTCTCTGCGAAATGTCCCAAAATGCTGCACATATCACATTTTACTTTTATTTATTCATGTGCTATGAGCATGACGATCAAGCCAGCTTTTGTGGTTCACCTCGAATGGTCCTTGAGAAGTTGGTGGTGAACTCCCTTTTTGAACTACTACAATCCATGTTGTAAAGCACGGTGCTGTTTGAATAGAGTTCTATGAAATCCAACCATGTTAAAGGAATGGCATGTAGTTACAGGTTCTAAGATAGTGCAGTAGCCATGGTAACTTTTTGCGAGCTCTCTATAACAGATTTTATTCTTATATATCTTACAATTGTTCTGCTCTTTTATTCCTCACTCTCTTCAATTACTCTTATGCACTTTGTATGGTATGATCTGCCTGTACTGCACGCAAAACAAAAACTTTTCACTAGACCTAGGCACATGTGACAATAATAAATCAATTCAAATCAATCAAATCAAATCAAAAAGTGTGACTCAGTGGAGCAATTGAAGTGGCACTATTTCCTCGTATCTCACTCCTTCCACATCATCGAGGTCATATATCTGGTAGGTAATATTGGAAAATTTGGCAAGTTGCTGAACACATCTTGTAGATAATACACTCTGGAGAACGATGCAATGGAGGGAGTAAATGTTTATGGTGATGGATGGGATGGTAAGCAAACGGCGTGTGCTGGGTGGTATTGAGTTTCTTGACTGGAACAGCACTTACTCGGGCAAATGCATCCATCACATTCCTAGCTTATGACTTGTAGATGGGGGAAACTTTTTAGGAAACTAGATAGGGTGGACCACCCACTGCATAATTAATCTGCAACTGTTGCCATGGTATGATGTGGTTGATGCAGTTAGGTTTCTGGTCAATGCTGACCTCCATGATGTTCATGGTGAAGGGCTTGATGTTAAAAATGTCATGGGGAGATAGACTTCGGGCTGTCACGTTTTGGCTAAGTGTCAATTTAATTGATTTTCATGATAGGTCTCTCTCTGCGAGGCCAGCAAGTTTTCTTGGCCTACCATCCCAAACTCACCTCATTAATTACCTACCATGCCCTTATTATTCTCCTGTCGACTGATTCTAGCCCAATTCTATCACTCACTGTAACTGGAGGAGATCACAACTGATGGGATATCCCAGGTTCATGTAACTCCCAGCATACCTGGTGTCAGTGTTATCTTTACAAGTTCACTGTGCACCAGACTCAGTCCTGCGCTGAAGCTGCACTACACAATTCATGATGTTTGCCCTGAGCTTGGCAGATAAAGGGAAATTGGTGTCCAGCTTTACACACAAAGACCTCAAGGTCCTCATAAATAGTGTGCCTTCCTCCATCCTCAGCACAAGCAGATCCTGCCAGCCTGGGCCAAGAGTGCCAACTGGGACAGTGAGGTCTCCATGGTAGAAATGCCTATCTGTGTGGGAAGGAAGTCAATTACCTTCTTTGCTGTGCTAGGGTAGGTGCCATCATCATTTCTTGGCTACCTCACTCTATCTCTGCTACTGCACCAACTTCCAACCAAGCCTCACGCTCTACCACTATTGGAAGCAACACCTTCCTTCACTGTCTTTCACCCAACCCAAACCCCCCACAGGAATAACCTTGCATACTGTCAACATTGCCTACTTACTCACTCAGGACACCTCAGCACCATTCTCCCATCTGCAGTAGCTGTGCCACCAACTTTCACCTCACCCAACCGCTCTGTTTTTCTCAGTACAGGAGAATGCAGCCCACAATGGGACGGAAAGATCCAAGAAGCTTGGTGGGCTGCCAGACATTCAGCTCTTCACCCCTAATGAAGAGGGGGTCTTGACCCTGTCTGGAACAAGCAGTTGCCTGACAGTGCCTAAGCCCCTGGACTGATCAGAGGCTGCCTGTTCTTCTGTTGGGATCCCCTGACTGAGAACCGTCTCCCTTGGCATGACTGAGCACTACTCCTGTCAGACTTTGAGATTTGGCCATTTGGTTGTTGCACATGTAGTGTTTCTGCTGCATAAGCTGCTGGCACATGGTGCAAGTGTAACACTGCTGCAGTATGGTGAACTGTGACAACATGCCAATCCGTGGACTGGTGAATGCTGACAACCAAAACAAGCTACCTGGCTTTGTGGCTGCACTAAACAGCAAAGTAGTATGGCCGAACTGTGCCCTTCCACTCTGGCTGAGGAGATAAAGTGCGGAAAGGCAAGGCAAGGCTGGTGTGTGTCCTATAAGTGAGCACTAAGACAAAAAGCAGGCAAGCCCTGAGATGCAGCCTGGTCCAGTCCAAGTAAGCAACTTGTCCTTCTGTTGACCTTCGCTGGACTTGCTTTTTCTCCACAGATGCTGCAAGACCTGCTGAGGTTTTTTCCAGAAATTTCTTGTCTTATTCTTATGTTTGTGTTGGTTTTTGCTAATCTAAAAGTTTCTTCCTGGTTTGTCTTTTCCAAATGCTTCCACTAATTTAGAAGAGGCAGGTTCACTTTCAAAATATCTCTGATTTATCAATTAAAAGCTACACCTAACAGCAATTGCTGAAGGTAAGATTAATTGATTTTCTTCAGATTTAAAGAAAGTTTTGGCTGCGTAGAACAAAGAGACCTATTCTGCCTTGATCAAATCTCTTCTCTGGATCTTGTTCCCTGCTCCAAATAATTCACTTACCTGGCAACTAATCACGTGGCTGTAAGTTAGCAAAAATTCTTTAACATGAACAATTGGTCAGTCCTCCACAACTAGTTGCCTCTAAGCTGCATCTACACACAACTCCCCTTCTCCTGGTTGTGCGCAACCACTTCAATTCCTGTTCGCTCAAGCAATGACGTATGCTTGCCAGGGTAGTAGGTTACTTGTTTTTCAAAACATGCAACCATTCTTTCAAAACACTGCTTTTAGACAGTTCTTCCTTTCTTCTATCCACAATTGTGAAAAACCACAAAAACGAAAAGTCACGGTCCTTACAAAGTGGATTGGGGATGTATGATGATGGCGTAGAGAGGCTGGCACATGTTGAAGGCCAGCACCCATGAATATGAGAAGCTTGCAGTCGCTGCCCTAGAGCCAGATATCCAAGATGGCAGTCTGGAAGAGCAAGGAGTGAGCTGGAGTTTCCAGCTCTCTTTTCACATCGTGAATTCTCAGCATCCAGTTTCACAACAATTTTCCCAAATTTCTCATCATAGCCTACCTCATTCAAGGCCTGGTGAGTTTCCACCTGTTCATTTGTTGGAAATGGTAATTGCTTATCAAATGTGACAGCTCTTTGTCACTTATTAACCCAAGGCTGAACATTGCTCAGGTCCTGATCCCTGCAGGCATGAGTTGCATCAATATCCTAGAGCCAAAGTTGTGACTAAACATTGTACAATTATCAGCAAACATCCCCATTTCTAACTGTATGTTGATCCTCTGATTATTGATGAATTGGCTGAAGATATCTGAGCTTAGGACTCTACCCTGAGGAACTCCTGGATCCAAGTCCTGCGGCTCAATTAATAAGCCTCAGCAGATAGCATTATCTTCCTTTGTGCTAGGTATGACTTCAGCTCTTGAGCATTTTCCCTCAGATTTCCACTGATTCCAATGTTACTCGAGTTTCTTGATACTTACATCCTGTCAAACATTTTGAAGTGCAATGAGTGTTGTGATGCAAATAATTTAGCCCCAGCAAGATCCCACAGAGATCATTTAAATGAATGAAGCTCAAAATTGGGAAATGTTTACGATAGGCATTTGCTTCAAATAACCTTTGGGTTACATATTCACCAAAAGTTAAAATGAGGGCAAAGGGTTTGTTAATATTAAGCGTTGGTTAGGACACTAGGAAATCTCTGTGCTCTTCTCCAGATTGTGCCATGGAACATTTAGCGTTCATTTGGATCACCTAAACACAGACAATATTTATCACCTTAACATTTTGTTCTGTACAGCCATGGACTGTCACCTTCCCCCGGTTTAAATGCTCAACTCCTATATTAGATTACATTGCCGTGGACTGTTATGCTGCTTCATGCAACAAATAAATGGGCTCTTCCCAAATGTTACTGTTGCAAGATGCTATAAAAATGGCCAAAGCTTGTCCATGCCTGATAAAATGTTCTCTGGCATCCAGTGCCTCTGGCTTGTATTTTGAAATTCATAGCCTGGATCTTCTATGGAATAGCAATAATCATCAGACTGCCGCACTTTTCCTAATTTTACTCAATGCAAAGCTGCTCCAAATTTCTGGCTGCATCTTCTGGGTCTAGTTTCATCAGAAATGCAGAACACGCTGTCAATTAAAGGGCTTTGTCGTAGTCCTGGACTATTAAGTAGCAGATAGGACGTGCCCCTTTTACAGCACCAACAGCTGTAAGGTAAGTTTGGATGTCCAGTGTAATGTTAGTAAGTGAAAGAGTATGTGGTTGAATGAGTAAACGAATAGGGTGTGTAAGTGTATGTGTGAGTAGGGTGGGCAAGGTAAGTGGGTAAGTAGATTGGATGGCAGGTAGATGAGGTGAAAGGTGGGTGGGATGGTAGGTGGCATATTGAGTGTTTGGGTGGTGGTTGCATAGGGTGATAGAGTCGCAAATGGGCAGGATGGTAGGGCAGGTGAATAAGGATCCAATTTGGTGAGATAGGAAGGTGAGTGAGTGAGTAGCAGAGCTGCATTGGGAAGGGTAGTCAGTTTAAGTGGGGGGGAGCCATATGGTAAAGATTATTCTGAATGAGTCAAGGGAGTAGGGTGGTGGAGGAGAGCCAGGTCTGGTCAGGAGGGGTAGTCAGGTTGAGGAGATTTGAAGTTAGAGGGGTCAGGGAGGGTATTTGTGTGGTTCAGTGGAGTAAGGTTCATTCAGTTTGAAGGTAGTAAAGAAGGTAGGCTCTGTGGTTACTTAAGACCTAAACTCGGAACTTTCAGTTTAACATTTTATTGGTAACTAGTCAGGTTAGTAAAGCAGAATAAGGTCTCGGCGAGCAGGGGAATTCCCCAACAAAACTTCAAGCTTGTTGGGTAATCTCAAAGTTGTCGGGACATCCATGGGGTCCTGACGTACATCTTGTCCTGTCCCTGACAATCCAAATGCCAGAAGACCAGGACTAATTGAAACCTGTGGAGGGTTATGGCACAGGTAATATATAATTCCACCAACTGGCAGCATAATTATTTGCCCAATCTCTGGATTTAGTGAATCTTTTGCATCAGTCTTTGTTCCTAAAGTTAATCCTGGCGACCATGGTATCTTTTTCAATTTTAAAAATTATGATGACTGCCAGTATGGACTCAATCACAATCTTATGTGAAAGAAAAATGGTAAGGGAAAGTTTAGTCTTTGATCTTTGTACAACAGATGATAAATATGGTTATTTTCATTTATGGGATGAACATGGTGGTGTACATCCTTCTTAAACCATTGCAGTCAATTAGAGTAGACACACCCATGCTGTTAAAGGAGGAATTCCAGGATTTTGATTGAATGACGGTAAAGAAACACAATACAGTTCCAAGTCAGGATGTTTTCTGATTTGGAGTCGAACTTGAAAATCCTATGCTTTTATTGTACTTTTCCTTCGAGAGGCACAGGTTGTGTTGGAAAGAACTGAAGAAGGAGCCGTAGTCAGTTGCTGCAGTGCATCTTGTAGATGGTACACACTGCTGCTACTATGTATGATATTGGAGGGAGTGAATGTTGAAGTCAGGATCAATAGTCAGGGATATTAAGACCAAAAGACTGCATGTATGCTGGGGTACAATGAGTTCCATTTCAGCATGAAAACAACCCAAATTACCAATCAAGATTAGATTTTGACCTAACAATCAGACATTTCAAAGTCCAGTTTGGCACCTCAAGAGCTACAAGACTGCCCAAGATTATTCAAATAAATGGGATTGTTTCTAAGAGCAGTACGAATGCAATTTAAATATTAAAATAACAATCTTCTCAATAGTAAGGTGGGAGAAATAGATTTAAATTTGACTGACAGTAGTTATCCAGTATTTCCCTTTCACGTTCTTCCATGCTGGTAAAATAGAGGGGATGATGTGTCCCATGTAAAATTCAGTTGGAACTTTCCTCCCACTCCACTACAATACTTACCACAGTGGGGAAGTATTAGATAGAATCTATTGTCCTTGGGTGATATCGCTTGTCCTTTGGATTGTAGCAGAGAACTTTCCATCCCCTATCTTTTCCTTTCCTATCGCAGCTGTTATACCCACTGTTTCTCTATTAAACTGCTCATACTTCAGAACTTGCTTCTTTCTTGAAGGTGCAATTACAAAAATGGCAAAGTGTGAACTTTATGGAACAGGAATCATATAGAGCCAAAATTTCCATTCCTACAGAATGACAGTCAGGACAGCCAGTTATCTGTTGCTGAGACAGACAGTTGTGAACTATACGCCTGAACTTCACATATTTTGCTGTATGTGAAGCACTTTATGTTGTTTTCTAATGAAATGATTAACTGTTGCATAAATACAAATCTTTTTTTTTTTATTTTCACTTTCTTGGCTCTTGTAACTCTCCTGTTCTTCTTTGTCTCTCCTAAAAATCTACTTAACTACTGATTTGGTCCACTTCACTACGAGCCACATTAAGCCCATAAAAGTGCCCACGTTAACTTCCCTCCCAAGAAAAGCCACAGATGAGAGGGTGAAACCCACAGCCTCCCATGAATAGGAAGTACAGCTTCTGTTCAATTTGCAAACCACTATGAACAACCTTCACAATGTGAAATAAGCAAATGTGCAGATTGAATCCAGTTGTCTGAAAGGTTAAATTTGATATTTGCTCAGACAAAGCAGTACTAGCTCTCAGCCTCACTCAGCCAATCCAACAATCCCATGACCTCCAAGTTAACTTAGTTTGAAAACTGCTTTCAGCAAAATAAAACATTTGCTGAAATCAATGAACAAAAGGCAAACAATGACAGATGGTGAAAATCTGACAGAAAAAGATCAAGCTGAAAATACTTAGCAGGTTAAGTAGCATCCATGAAGTGAATAGGTTAGTGAATGTATTAAGTAAAATCTGGTGAAGAGTACAGACCTAAGACATTAATTTTTTCTGTTCTTTCTATAGACATTGACTGTCTTGTTGAATGTTCTTACCATTTATGTTTCTCATTCAAATCTGTGTGTTAGTAACATCATTCAAAGCATTTCTGATAGATTGTGAATGTAGTGTGCTATGTCAGACATGTTATAGTAAATCTGGGATACACTGCAGTTATATAGAGAACTTCAGTGTGGCCAGGGTTAACAGTAACAGAAGAAGCAACAAAACAAGGAGAAAATATGATCACATGTCTTTCAATAGCCAATGAATGGCCCCAGTGGCTGACACTTTAAGGGGAACTTACCGTCGCATTATAAATCAAATTCTAATCGATATATACCTCCGGTTAAAAATAACATTTCTATAATGGATATCAAACTTTCATGCCAATTTTCTGCTTCTTCAGTAAATTGAAAATTACTCCAAATATGTGCAAAGTTTATTGAATACCATTAGTGAGCAAATACATTTCATTCACTCAAAGCAATTACCAATTGTGGCACAGTGCTGTATTTTCAAACAAGTGCCTGTGTATACTTCTGTGCTTGCGTACTTCTGAAATGTAGAATGAACTATAATGCTGCCTTCCCAAATTTCTGTTTCACTTTTGTCCTTTTCATGCTTGCACTTCACACCTTTTCTTCATTCTGTCTTGGCTGCACTGGTCAACAAAGGTCTGATTACACTAAAACAAAAATTGCTGGAAAAACTCAACAAGTCTGAAGAAGGGTCACTGGACCCAAAACACTAACTTTGCTTTCACTCTACAGATGCTGCCAGACCGGCTGCGTTTCTCCAGCAGTTTCTGTTTTTATTTCAGATTTCCAGCATCAGCAGTTTTTTATTTTATTTTGACGACACTAATTCCATTTTCCAGCTTTTGTCCTGTAGTCCAGGAGGCTATGGCAAGGCAAGTGAATATCTAAATATTATTTAAATGCTACAAGAGTTTCTGACTCAAACTCCCTTTCAAGCAGTGAGTTCCAGACTCTCAATCTCTGAGTGAAAATATTTCTCCTCAACTGTCCTCTTAACCTTCTACCTCTTCTCTTAAATCTATGCCTGTTGATTACTAACCCCTCTAGTAATGGAAAACCTGCTTTCCTGTCCACCTTATCTATATCTATTATAATTGTATACACATCTACAGGTCTCCTTTCAGCCTTTGCTGATCCATGGAAAATCATCCTAGACTTTTCCAATCTTTCCTCATGGCTCAGACCCTCCAGCCCAGACAGCAGCTTGATAAATCTCCTCTACACCACTCAAAATCAACCTTTAAAGCCTTGAAAAATCACCCAAAAGTGGATGCCTCTTTGTATGCCAAGGTTTTAAGTGAAATACTGTGCATGGGTGCGGTTAGTCACAATTTTGAAAGACAACTGCTTTGGATGTAAATGCATCTTAAACTCCTACTCACCTTCACAACATGGTCCATATCAGCTGCTTGATCTCTGATGCACACTTAGAAGATACTGATAAGGAAAACGTGAGCTCATGGGGGAGAAACTGAGGCTGGATCCTCGTGTGAGAATGACATATTGTGGCCAAAAAGGGAGTTGATTTATACGCCATGTATGTGCAAAAAGTGACTTTTGGATCAGTAAAATAATTTTGAGATAAGAATTGTGAGAATAAGACTGTTTTTGCACAACAAATAAACTTAAGTAATTTTCTTTTAAATCCACACACTTTTTCCAATACAAATCGGTGTTCATTACTCACTGACAGTTTAATGATATATTGTTTTAGACAATTATTTTATGAGAGTCTTTAATCATGGAGATTTATTCTGCTAAGCTGCTGCAAGGAAAATCATCCTTGGATAATTGCTGCAAAGTAAACTTAAATATTCTAATTTTTCAAACATTGCTGGAACTTTTGCCTAGAATGCTGATTAGTCAGAAAATTGGGTGCTAACCTGGTCTTGAAGAACTCTCTCAGGACAGAAATCCACATGGAGACCTGCAAAGACCGTGAACACAGAGAGACATGGCCTCTTTTTACAACATTAGCTGCTGTAAAAGTTTAAATGTCCCATGTGAATGTTAGTGAATGGGTAAGGTGGTAGAGTAGTTTGGTGGGTGAGGTAAGTGGCTAAAGAGGAGCACAGAAGCAGGAAGAGGACATGTGGCCTTTCAAGCCTGGTCCACCATTCAATAAAGACTGTGGGTAGAGTGGGTAATGTAAGTGGGAGGATGGCAGGTGGGTAGCAGGGCAGGTGGGTAAATAGGAATTTTGACAGGTCTTAAATTACATCTTGAGTCATCCATCTAGTATCCAGACGTTCTGAAACCAAAAGATCTGGATTAAAATAAAAATTATACTTGGCAGTCTAATTAGTATGCACATATCATTCAAAATATAATTGCTATAAAGTAAATAGATTCCGCAATTATTCAATTTTTGATGATTAGGCGATTACTGAATTTTGAAATTGGAGGCTGTTTATCAGTTTCACCCTACAGATCAGAAAGACTTAGGATTTTAAAATGATTTACTCCAGTGGTGTACATCAGATTCCGAGAAGCATTCTCCAGCTGTCATTATTCTTTTCTCAATGTAATTACTCAGATTATTTGGGTTTCATAGTGTACAACAATTTCAATTTGAGCTGATCAACTGCCAGAAGTGTGTACAGAAAATCTGCAATCTGTATGTACTGAATTATTATACATGTAACAAATGTTGTTACCCAAGAAGTGTGATGTTTGAAGTATGATGGACAAGAAATATGTATATGTGTAACATTTTATCATATTGCTAGAACACCTTATGTGGTGTTGTTCACAGTAGCTGCATTGTTTTATGAGCATAGAAGTTCAAAATACAACGTAAGTATAGAATCATACAATTTTACAATACAGAAGAGACCATTCAGCCGATCATGTCTGTACCAGTTACAAAAGAGCTACCCAGCTAGCCACTTTCTCCAGCCCCTATCTCCATGTTGCATTCAGCTGAAAGGTGTAATGCTTCTGTCTTCTGTAAATTAGTGATGGGTTCACTCAAAAGTCAGGAAGCTGGTAAGAACCATTGGTTTGTTTGATTGGCAGGTTTGTTAAGACATTACAAACATTGTTTAATCAAGGTATTTCCAACAAGTTGGAAGCTGTATAATTGTTTATCATTTTTTGACGTACTTATCCATGTCTAAGCCAACTCGTGAGAAAACAAAGTCAATGTTGGGAGTCAATCATATCTGAATATCTTTAGATATCTTTAGACAATCTTTAATTGGATTGGTCAGCTGCTGGGTGCTGATGGAAAAACACACTTGACCACATCCTTACCAACCTGCCTGCTGAAGGTGTATCTATCCATGTCATTATCGGTAAGAGTAACCACTACATAGTCCTTGTGGAGATGAAATCCCACCTTCACAATGAGAATACCCTCCGTCGTGTTTGTGTGGCACTATCACTGTGCTAAATTGGACAGATAGGAAGGCATTCCAGGAGTAGCATCAGGCATATCTCAGAATAAGGAGTCAATCTGGTGAAACTGTGAAACAGGAACATTTCCGTGCCAAACAGCATAAGCAACAAGTAGTAGACAGAGCTAAACAATTGCACAAACAATGGGTCAGATCTAAGCTGTGCAGTTCTATCACATCCCATTGTGAATGGCAGTGGACAATTAAGCAACTCAGTGGAGACGGAGACTCCATGAATATGCACATCCTCAATATTGAGGAAGCCTGGCAACTCAGTGCAAAAGATAAGACTGAAGCATTTGCCGCAATCTTCAGCAATGTCATGTACACAAAAGCAAAACAAATCCAGCCTGGCCAATCACGATGCCATCTTTTCTTCAATTTCAAAAATATACTTCATTCATAAAAAATATCTTTATAAATAACAAGGTGTGGAGCTGGATGAACACACAGACCAGGCAGCATCAGAGGAGCAGGAAAGCTGACGTTTCGGGTCTGGACCCTTCTACAGGCCCTTCTGCTATGTTCGTCCAGCTCCACACCTTGTTATGTCAGAATCCAGCACTGGCAGCTCCTACTATCTCTTTACATGCATACTTAGTCACTAAAGCAGTTCGGTTCTGTAGAGTATCCTATGAAGAAACAAACAAACATTAGAGTTTGACTCTATCCAACAAACAAACCAAAGGCATTTCTTACTTATATGAGATTATATTTACACAAATTCTAGGCAGCGGAGGGTCCAATAACTGAATGGATCCCCATTTAACTTCAGCAGAAAGTCCTCCCTCAGTCTTCTTTCCCCACTGCACCTTGGTGGCAGCTGCTCCAAGCAGCCCTGGACCTTGGAATGTACCAGTCTGCAATGCTCAGTCAAGGTCAACTTCTTGCTCTGTAAGACAAACAAGTTTCAGGCAGACCAAAGAGTGTCTTTCACCAAGTTGATGGTCCACTAAACTCACTCGCTGTTTGTCTCAATGTGTGTCCCAGGGAACCATCAGTCTACTCTAGGTCATCAGTAAAGCAATGGAAGATGTCTTCAACTGTGCTGTCAAGCAGCACTAGCTTAGCAACAATATCATTTACACTCAGTTTGTGCTCTGTCAGAGCCATTTAGCTCTTGAGCTCATTAGAACCTTAGTTAAATCATGGACAAAAGAATTCCAGACGTAAGGTGACTTTGAAGCCACATTTCACAAAGGGTGGCATTGAGAAATCTTAGCGAAAGTGGAGTCAATGGGAATCACAGGGAAAACTCTCATAGCTGACGCATAAAAAGATGTGATTGATGGAGGTCAGTCATCTGAGCTGCAGGACATCTCTGCTGGAATTCCCCAGGGTAATGTTCTTGGCCCAATCATCTTCAGCTGCCTCATCACTGACACACCATCCATCATAAGGTCAGAAGCGGGGATGTTCACTGATCATTGCACAATGTTCAGCAGCATTCCCCACTCCTCGGATACAAAAGCAGTCTATATGCAACTGCAGCAAAACTTGGACAATATCCAGGTTCAGGTGGACAAATGGCAAGTAACTTTCACACCATACAAATGTGAGACAGTGAACATCACCAACAAAAGAGAATTGAACCAAATATCTTTGACATTCAGTGGCATAATCATCACTGAATCCCTCACTACCATCTTCTGGAGTTGCCATTGACCAGAAACTAAATTGTACTATTCATATTGTGCTGAAAAGAGTCATATTGGACTTGAAATATTAAATCTGCTTCTCTCTCCACCGATGCTGCCAGATCTGCTGAGTTTCTCCAGTATTCTCTGTGTTTGTTTCAGGTTTCCAGCATTTGCAGTATTTTGCCTTTAGTCATATAGTACTGTGGCTCCAGGCGCAAGTCAGAAGTTGAGAATCTTGCAAAAAGGACCTGTCCTCCTGACTCCCTAACATATGTCCATCACCTACAAGGCACAAGTCAGGAATGTGAAGGAATCCTCTCCATTTGACTGGATAAGTGCAGCTCCAGAACACTCATCTAGGACACCATCTAGGAGAATATGGCTGTCCTGATCAGTAGTACATTCATAAGCATAGAGGATTGAAACATATAGGATTCTTAAGGGACTTGACAGGGTAAATGCTGAGGGAATGTTTCCTCTCATGGGAGAGTCTAGGTCCAGAGGGTATAGTCTCAGAATAAAGGGAAACCAATTTAAGACTGAGATGAAGAATTTCTTCCTTTAAAGGGTTGCAAGTTGTTGAAACTCCCTGCCACAGAAAGCAGTGGGGCAGAATCCTGGAGCATATTTAAGGCAGACATAGATACTTAATCAGTAAGGGGAATCAAGAGTCCACAGAGAAAGGGCAGGAACTGGATCAGAGGAGTATCTGATCAGAGATAATCCGATGGAACAGTAATGTAGGTTCAAGGGGATGAATGTTCCTATATTTTATGGTCTTATCCTTACCATCTAAACATTCAATCCCACCCCACTGACCATAGTTCAATACCAGCAGTGTCTATTATCGACAAGACAATCTGCAGAAATTTTTCAAGACTCCTTTGACAGCACCTTCCTAATGCAAGATCACTACCACCTAGAGGGACAAGGGCAGCAGATACATGGGAATACCACCCTTTGTGAGTTACCCTCCAAGCACTCACCATCCTGACTTGGAAATATATTACCATTTCTTCACTGTTGCTGGGTCAAAATCCTGGAATTCCCTCCCTAATGACAGTATGGGTCATTGTGGACTGCAGCATTTCAAGAAGGCAACTCACCTTTACCTTCTCAAGGACAACCAGGGTTGGGCAGTAAATGCCAGAGTCCCAGCCAGTGATGCTCACACTCTACGAGTAAATAATAAAATAAAACATTGGAATTTTATAAGGGCCTGAAGCACATGGGCTATGGTGAGGTTTGTAGCAGAATCAGATGAGAAGTCCAACAAGGCCTATCATGATGTCAGGAACAACTCACTGCATCTTTTATTTATCTTCCAGGTGATGAGACAAGCCTCTGAGTTGCTTATTAAGGGGAGTTACTGACTCTTAAAAGTCTAATTAATGGCACATCTTGCCTTATTAATATACAACTTCGAAGCTTACTAAATGCACGAAGTTAAACATATGTCAAGAATTCTTGACACAGGAGTCAGAGCCGGTAACTGGCAGATTCAGCTCAACATCTGCTCCACACGAACTCCATATTGGCCAATGGGCAGCAACATCCCAAGGCACGCTCCATGGGGACCCCCACATGCAGCTAACATCCGTGGGCATTGGCATCCAACATGTACCAGTGTCTAAGAACACTCATGGTACATCTTTATTCCATTCACAAGATGCTTCTAATTTTGATGCTAATCTTCAGGCTGCACCAAAACCCATCACTTGTAAAGCTCCTGCAAGGATATTTTACATTCAGCAACACACACCCAACTCATGGACCAGGCTGTATCTCTTGTCTGTCTGCATGCTGTCATAGCACTCACTCACTTACAGCAAACTTAGATGTCTTCAGACATCCCTGTCTTGCATTGCTTTTACCTGTCATTGTGTGTTTTTCCCCCTCAGCCAGGTTCACAGCACTACTGTAATGAATAACCGTTTAGCACAGACACAAAGTCAGGAAGCTTGTCATGGTTATCAGCAGTCCTCAGTCAAGTCAAGGCCAATAGACTTTTGTCAGAGGATCCCAATGTTTGTCAAGTGCATTCTCCAATACCAGTCTAGAGGCTTGGCTTTGGTCAGTCAGCCTCTTGGAGCAGTCAGGATCCTCGCCACATAAGGGTTAAGGAGCTGAATGTCAGGCACTCATCTTGACTCTACTCAATTCTGAGCTTTTTTCCTCCTGGAGTGAGAGAGAGGCAAGTATTAAAGGAGATGAAAGTGGGTAGCACAAGTATTAACACTGGTGCAGGTGGAGCAGTGTCCTGAACAAGTGAGTAAGCAGTGCAGAGGGCATGTAGGATTAGTGGTGTTGGAGTTGGGGTGAATGATAGCAAAGGAGGAAAGATGCTGCAGAAAATAATGGAAGTGGTAGAGCATGACCCTTATTGGGAGGTTGGTACAGTAGCTGCAATGGATAAAATGTGAAGTATTGGAGAGAAGATCATGGCACTTATATTGTCAGAGCAAAGAAGGACAGCACGGTGGCTCAGTGGTTAGCACTGCCACCTCACAGTGCTAGGGACCTGGGTTCAATCCCAGCCTCGGGTGATAGTCTGTGTGGAGTTTGCACATTCTCCCCATGTCTGCATGGTTTTCCTCCTGGTGCTTTGGTTGCCTCTCACAGTCTGAAGATGTGTAGATTAGATAGATTGGCCATGCTAAATTGCCCCATAGTGTCCAAGGAAGTGTGAGCTAGGTGGGTTAGCAATGAGAATTGCAGGCTTACAGGGATAGGGTTGGGGGGAGATGAGTATAAGTGGAATGCTCCTCAGAGAGTCAGTGTGGACTTGTTGGGCAAAATGGCCTGTTTCCACACTGTAGGGATTCCATGATCATGATCTAAGGATGATGACTTCCTTACCACATTATTGTGCATTCCTGCAGACAAATGAGATTGCACTGACTCAGATGGCAGCCATGGAACAGCACAGCACCATCTCATCCAGCAGGATTTTCATGGCCTGTTGCCAAATTTCCCATTTCTGCCCTGTCTTGGCCAAATGTCAGGAACCATGCAGAGCAGCTCCAGACTGATAGTGCTTATCTGGGTGCACAATGACTTTTTAAGGATGGCACTGTGCCAGTGAAGTCTGGGGCATTTGGGTAATGGCAGATTGTTCTGGGAGCACCATATGGTAGGATGGAGCTAGAACCAGGTGAGCGGGACACAATAGTGATGGGTTAATGAAGCAAATTTGGTAAGATACAATGAGAAATCTCACTGGGACTCAAATGCTCGACACAATTGGTGCTTAAACAAAAAACCCTGAGAATCAGTGCAATTAGATCTTTAAATCAATAAATGTATTGATTAAGTAGAACACATAATTTAAAAAAAGTACTGTGCAGAAAAGTTACATGATGTATGTATTGGTGGTAAAATGCACAAGATATTTAGGGAATTATTTTTATGATTTAGGACTCCTGACACAAGGTTTTTCATTCCTTTTACTTTAAGCCTGGCATCAGCAATACTTCACCATGAAATTTATCCCTCAGTGAGATAGATGGGAAGTAACACCAGCAGTCACTGAAATGAGACAGAGATTTGATTTCAATTTGCCTGAGCTGATCGGGGCCAACCAGGTGAAGCATAAATTTTGCAACAACATTTTGTGAAAAATCCTGTCAACTGATTACTGTCACTCAACATAGTTTTAACAAACATGTTTACACAGTTCATAACTCTCAAGACAGTGATGAAGCTTCTTTTTTTTCTATTCAGTCCTGTGAATTGAATGCTACTGGGAAGTCCAGTATTTAATATATATCCCCATCGTACTTACGAAGGTGGTGATGAGCTACCAGTTTGAACTACTACAGTCTGTGTTCTGGTAGGCACGGAGTTGTAGGATTTTCAATGGATGACAATGAAGGAATGAAGATACATTTCTAAATTAGTATGGCATTTGATTTGGAAGGGAACCTGTAGGTGATGGTGTTCCCATGTCCCAGCTATTTCTTCCTTCTGTGTTTTATAGGTAGCAGGTTTGGGAGGTGAAAACTTTGGTAAATTGTTGCAGTGCTTCTTGTAGATGATCTGTATTTCAGCCACAGTGTGCAATCGTAGCAGAGGGAGTGAATGATAAGGTGATGGACAGGACACTAATCAAGCAGACTGATTAGCCTAGCTGGTGTGTTGCTTGAATGTCATTGGAGGCACATTCATTCAGGCAAATAGATGCCGTACAACTTTTAGATGGTAGAAAGGTTTTGGGAAGTCAGAAAGTGAGGCACTCACCACAGAATACCCAGTCTCCTTTACACTTCTGTAGTCACAGCATTTATGTGACTGACCTAACTAGGTTTCTTGTCAATGGCGTCCCTAAGATGTCAGTACTTGGGTATCCGGCAATTATAATATCAATGAATGTCAAGGGGAGATATTAGGTGTTCACTTGCCACAAGTGATAATGGTTTTGCACTAATGTGGGAAGAATATTTCTTGTGGCAACAGATTGTTTAATTATCTGAGGAACTGTGACTAGAACTGAATACTATTCAATCATCAGAAAATATCATTATTTCTGGTCTTGTGACAAAGAAAATGTCATTGATATTGCAGACAAAGCCATTCTGAGGAAATACTGCAGTGCTATCCTTATGTTAAGATAATTTGCCTCCAACAAACACAAACCAGCCAGGGAGACTTTTCACCCTGATCCTCATTGCGTTCATTTTTACAAGACTTTTTGATACCATACCTGTTCAAATCATGCTTTGATGTCAAGGGCAGTCACATTCACTTCATCTTCAGCATTTGTGTCAATGCTTGGACCAACCCTGTAATGAAGTTTGGCCACATGGTCCCGTCAGAACTCAGGGAAAACATTAGACAAGCAATACTATAAGATATTATAAATGCTGGTGCCGGAAGTTCAGGTTTACAGAAATGGCTTTCAATACACTCCGAAATAATTTTAAAAGACCAGATCTTGTATCGGGAGTGGTGATGCAAAAAGTTGCTTCTAGTCTTTGGGATCCATTAGAAGTCCTAATACATACAAATGCATTATAATTGCCTGGAAAATTTAACCTTCTAACTGGTTAATTTGTGTTGCCAGCGATTCTCCACAAATATCCTCTACTGATCACAGAGTCAGAAACTTGGGCTGAAAATGTACTATTTATCTAGATGTTGGCTCTAAAAATGCTGCACTGTTCAATTTCTGGTGTAACTCAATGATTAATTAGTCAACTCAGCCTCATCGGTCCCATACAAACAACTGCCTCATCCAACCAACAGGCAACCACTGACCCGAATATACTCTCCTCTGACCTAATTACCCATTTGAATTTGATCAAACTATTCACTCACTCACCGTCCACTCACTCACTGGTCCACCCACTCACTCACCCACTTACTCATCCATCCACTCGTTCATGCATCCACTCATTCCCCCATCCACATTTACTCACACATTCACACTCACCCACTCATTCACTTACAGCCCCCACTGACCACTCCCCACTCTCCTGCCCACATACACACCCATTCATTCACCCTAAAAGTGCTCTGAAAGATAAGCACGCATTAGTCTCCATTGACAGCAGCAATTGTTCCTTGCGATTGATCAGAAGATCTAAACAGTAAGTTTCGTTCCCTCCAATTGAGAAGGCAGCGCCTTATACTCATATATGATTCCACAAAAATCAACTAGACTCTTGCCTTACACAAGAAAATACTGTTAAGACAGTACGATAGAATTTTGTCTTGTGTATTGACACTACTGGAGCTGAATATTTAATGGAGGCTATAACAAACAGATAACGTAATACCATCTGGGTTATTCTACCAAGATATATAACTCCTACCCCAAGGAATATTGGGTATTCACTCCCAGTGAGATTTTAGTCTGGCACAAGTCATCCCCTCTAATGTACCATGTGCTCCTCCTTCATGAATGCATACTGTGCCATTTGTGGGAAACTATACCCATGCCAGTTAAAATCAACTAACTCAGGACAAAGTAAGGGCAAGCCTGGTCATTGTGGCTGTGTTACACCAGGATGAGTTTAATTACAACAGGCTTTCTACACTGCACTCTGCTGCTCTCTTTTTCTCTCCCTATTCCTATACTAGCACATGGGTCTGGCATAACCAATAAGGAGGATCAGAATATCAAGTGGTAGAAGTGTGCCCTGCACCAGTTTCTGATTTTGTTTATTGTACAGCACCAGGTTATAGTTAAAATAAACCTGTTGGACTAAAACCTGGTGATGTGTGATTTTTGATTTTGCGCACCCCAGTCCAAAACCGGCACCTCCGCATCTTGTTTATTGTAAGCAAGGAAAACAATAAAGAATTGTTGCAATTAAATCTTGTCTCAAATTTACTTGTCACTGACAAACACAAGTGGATCTTACATATTTCCATGGTTTGATTTACGTCATGGTCACATTTTACAATGCTAAATGTAGATTTGATGTTCAAATGATTACAATAAAAATGACTGGAATTGCCTTAGTTTTAAATGACTTTCCCTAGATAGCAGCAGAATGATTCCAACATCTTAGATAAACATACGCTTGAGATTTAATCTGTGATAATATCAGGAACATGTGAAATCGAGCAGAATAAACTTACCGAAGTACAAATAATTTTATCCAATGCATTTAATCTTCCAAATGTTGTAATTTTCTGAGTTAATATTCCTAATAGATTATATAAATTTATATTAAGACTGGTCTTTTGCACTTTTTCTTAATATTGGGACTGTTAATAACTGGTCCTTTAGTAAGTTTATGTTATACCGACCATTTCATTGTAAGTTTTTCCCTTTGACTTGTGTTTCTGGTGTTATGTTGTGCACGCTGCCCAATTTAGGTATCAGGCATAATACAGCAAAAACAGCGAAGGTAAGCTTAACCTAACTCATCAGCAGAAGAGACACAGGATTGGGTGTCGTCAATAGAGAATAAAATTGGGCTTGGTGTTAAATCCACAATGTACCCATTCCTGTTAGTTTCTCGACGGGCAGATTAGGTTAAAATTGCCCCCAGTTAGTCAGCATATTTATTTGGAAGATGCAATCACAATTTTCACTGTCATAGCCATGAGGTATCTCTTCATGGCTGAGGAGGGTTTATGTGGACCTGTAGACCAACACTATTGCAGATTTGTAAGCATGGTCAAGCTCTCAGCTCACTGACATTCAGATAAAATAAGGCTGCTACCTACACCATTATTAGCAGACTTTCCGTTATTGCAGCCAGTCAACTTTTCAGGAGGACCTTCATGCAGCAAAAAACAAGTATGCCATTTCCTTTATAGAATTCTGAATGTCAACTACTGCAACATTCTAACAGTGTACTAACAGACTCCATAATGTTTGCCAATAGATTCAGCAATTGCTAACAAATTTAGCTATTGTTCGATCCCCATTCATTGATCCTAAATGATGGAATGTTACTGGAGAAAGTCTTACAAGGACCTGAGAGATATAGAATCAAATGTCTCCATCATGTCCTGTGGATTTGTGCCTCCTGCTGGCCAGAAAATGAAGTAAAATGCAAAAGCCATGCACTGTCTTTTTCCTGTACTTACAGCCAGAACATGCTCTGAATGCAATCAGCTATGAAAATAGAGAAAAAGAATAACTACTAACAAACCAAATGTTAGCTGACATAGCACAAACAGACAAAACTGTTTTCCTTTCTTCTTTAATCATGTCTGTAGATAGTCACAAGAGTGTTCTTGCCCCTCTGAGTAAAGTTCACTATAATTACAGGATATGTTAAATTTTCTTCAGTCTCTGCTAATGGCTGTTATGCGGCTTAATGCTCAGTGCAGCACCTCGCTCTGCTCTGCCACCAGTCTAATGAAAACCAGATGTTGTTTGAGCTAATAAGGATCAATTGAATACTCATCTGGCCTCTGGCAGAACAAACTGTTTGCTTTGAAAAGACATGTAAAACAAGTGATAAGTTCGTCGGGCTGTGCTCGGATGTTCGTGAGTATGAGATAAATGACTGATATTCCTTAAACCAAAAATGAGGAAGTGGGAAAGCAAAGCAATCAGACAATTTGTAATGAGATACAGAAAGTGCTTCTCCTGAATCTTGTCTCCAATGTACTAATTGAGGTTGAAATCATAGCCAAATCTTTTACAAAAACGGAGCTGAAGAGTATGTGCAGAATAGTTTGCTCAAATTTAAAAATTTTCTATTCATCATTTGCCAAACTCTTTATGTATTCTCTTGACAAAGAGATTGTAAATATAATTCTATTTATGATAGCAATACACTGCAAGAAATACATGTCGTCAATCATAAGATGGAATTTGAATTCAAAGTTGAAGAAAGGTTTCCAAACTGCAAGCAAATGTTGCAAAAGTAATTTCTTGAACTTTCAACTCTGGTTTTTAAATAGTTTCTCAAATTGCATATCTCATGCTGAAGTTTCAAAGGGAAAACTGAATTGCCTAAATTGTTTTAAATATTAAACATCAAACATTTGGACAAATGTGTCATCTATGCTGTATTTTTTTTCATAAAAAGTAATTTCTGGAATGATTTAAAGAGTCTGGCTGAACACATGGTGTATAGGCAAGGAACTGTACTGTATGATTACCATCTACTCCCATTGTCACAATTATGGTCCAAAAGTAACTTATCTTGGTAAACAATTGTACCTTTATCGGGATTGAAATAAATTGTAGGACACAGGAAAGAGACAGAAAACTTTAGTATGTGCGCTCAAAGACAACAGAAAAATGTTTCAGCTATTATATTAACTGAGCAAATGTTTTTGCAATATCTGAATCTAAAACAAAAGACAAAACTGTTCAGTTTTACCTCCTTCTTGGGTGAGGAATATCCATATTTTTAAAAGCTCAGCCATGACAGAAAATCCACTGCTCAGATTTACCTCTATCATTTTGTTCTCACTAAGAGTATGTCAAAGAGGGGACTGTCACCCCCCATGATTCAGTCTGCCCCAGACCATTTAACTGACAGATCAAAGAAGGCTCTCAAAGTGCTCAATGGTCATTTTAAGACAGGCGGAACTAGTGCTTTTTATGCAGTTCACCGAGATTCGGCAACTTGAAGTGGACAGTCTACTGTTGTTGCATCAACAGCAAGGACTTCAAAGAGTGCAAGAAGATGTACATCAGGGTCTAACAGCAGAATACAGAGTCCAAGGGTGTAATCACCTCCCTATAGGTTTTATCTGCATAAGTAAGTCAAAATTGGGATCACTGGGGCCAAGGGACAAAGTTTAGACAGACTGAAAAAAGTTGGTCATGATAGGCAGTTCTATCTTAACAAGTTCCCACATTGGTTTTAGTATAGAATGCATCCCACAAAGTGATCAAGGTAAGAAGAAATAGTTGCATATTGTCATGACATATGATGTGATTTGCTTCCATCTAATAATATGTCCTATACATAAGAAACTAGGCATATTTATTGAGGTATTGAAAATACCAATTGATGTTTAATACAATGAACTGTTATGTACAAACACTACATTCTTCAGACATTTAAGTATCTGGGCTAATATTAAGCTAATAGGTTACAACAGAGGAAAATGCTTCGAGTAAAGTGTCATTTTTTTAAGTAATAAGAGGTAAGATGGAGTATGGGATTGCTATGCTTTCAGGCCACAAGCTATGATACAGTGATGTCAATAGCATGTAAAGATATACAGACATACTGTGACTCGTGAAGGTATACTGACATACTAACAGCATGACATAACACAACAACCCCTTTCTCTAAAGATAAAAAAAAATCCAAACAGGTACACATAGTTGTACACAGGCATACATTGTCAATTTGATAATTATACAGAAAGGTAAAACAGAGTTTTCAGGGCTAACATTTCAAAATTTAATGTAATGTAATGCTTTGGAGGTTTGACAACTCATCCTGATGCGATGATCATTTACCTATCTGGAGAGGTATGCATTTTTCTGTTCCACTTGTTTGACAACTTAGTTGTCACTGGTTGCTTTTACTCTACATTGTTGAGCAATCATCTTCAGCAGAGTGTTTTTCCTCATTTAGTGCTCAATTTTTGTGCTATAACTTGTTCTGAAATGGCATCTATTCCTTTGCCATGCAGCACCATAATCAGTGATATCTTTGTATGATCTGCACTGGATGCATATTTTAGAAATCTTTTCTCGTATCCAGGTTTTTGTATTTAGGATTCCAACTTGCACTCTTTGTCCAGTGCGCATTTGTAATAGTTTTCTACCCACTTGCTGGTCATACATCACTTTCCCCTCTGTCTTTAAAGAAAAATGTCATGCATCTTGGAATGATTGGACAATTGGTTGCTAGGCCTGGTCAATCATACTTAACTTCTGAGCATAAATTGTTCCGGGGGATGACATTTCCTTCTCCATTAGTGTTGCACAAAAGTGCAGCAAATGCAACATGAAAATCTTGCGTCGTTGTGCAACATTTAATGACCATTCACTGGATAGAATGTATTGCATATTGTGCTAGGTAGTTGGACCATGGATTGTGGGGTGATGATGTGAAATGGATCTCTCGCCACTTAATAAACATGCCCTTTAAATGATTTACCAATGCTCTGTAGTCTATTTTGTCAGATAATATCTGATTCAAGACATCAAATAAGCTGAATGTAGCATTCAATCATGTCAACAATAGTGCACTTGTTCTGTTGCTTGGTCTTCAAACAAAGGGAAATTTAGAAATGCAATCAATCACAGACTGTAAAGTTCTTTGTGCACTGCAAATAGGTTGCCACTTTCATCCGAAGAGTGACATTATGCAGAGACAGAGGCCTTGTCCACTTCCAATTTAGTATGTTTGGCATGCGTCTCATGCACTCAGGAGTCCTGATTATTGATGTCCTGATTATTCCATGGCCGCTACACAGATTCACATGCTGGCCATCGTGCATGTAATACACGTGCCCTCCTGGTGTGCTATAGACAAAATATTCTGACATAACATTTGTGGTTTTAGAACTTGCTTGCCCTTGCAAATGACATGTCCTGATATACCAAGCTCATGTCTTGATGGTCAAAATGAGCAAATCTTCCCAGGTATGTTTTAAATACTGCCAGGCAATCTCTGGATAATGGTTATTTTCAACTCTTGTAATTGTTCATCTTTAGCATTTGCCAATGGCAACTGTTCACACTGGTTCTGGCCAAAGGTCTAAGAGATCAACCTTGAGAACTTCAACCTCATAGTCTAGAGTGTCAACATGTAAATCAAGAGGAATATCTTGATCTTTGAATAATTTTGATAATCTGCTCAGCATTTCAGGTGTCATCATTCTGGTACTTGGCTTACATCCCACTTCAAAGTCATATCCTTAGCTATCACTGATTGATTCAATTACATCACATGATGTATATTCTACCACATTGGGTGTGGTTCTCATTTATTAGCCTCAGATAAATAGGAGTGTATTACCAGATCATCCTATTGTACAAGGGACAAAAGGGATCTTGGATGAGGATGGAGGAATCTGGGCAACCATCTACAAAAGCAAATACATTTTTCCATTGGTCAGATGGGTGCAAGAGGTGTCCCTATAATAGTATTTGTGCCATGTGCCCCAACCTAGATAGATGCCCTCCCACTGATCAAATAAATAATGCTAGTGTCACCATTGAGACAGACTGACGAATGGGAATCCTAGGCCTCAATCCCCATGGTGATTATTAGGGTCAATTTTCTTAGTGCTCTGCAAATCTTATACATATATTTCCCTTAAGAAGTAATATCTGGCCTGGAATTGTTGCCGCCATTGTATTGCTCCTCCACTCACACTTATTGCTCTTCCTTTCGGGCCTCCTAAATGTGCTGCCACAAAATACAGAATAAAAACAAGCAAATAAATAGGATGAGACAATGCATTTTTTCCTAAGCACCAGCCCAGAAGCACCAACCAGAGAGGAGGAATATTCATAATGCATTTTGGGGGTGGACGTGCACATTGTGTGGACAGAAGGAATTGGGGATGCAAGATGCACTTGCTGTTGGCCAAAGGATCAGGAAAAATCTGCACTATGTTAAAGAGCTGAGGTCTTCTCCCCAGTGCTCTGATCAATACTTAATTCCCAACTAACGCCATTGAAAAGATGATGCAGCCTTTGAACAGCTGTATCTGTCATGTCAAGCTTATCATCTCAGTACATGTAGCGTGATATTGAATGAACCAAAACAAAACATTGCAAAAATCGAAGCATAAATTACTCCCACTGCAACTCGAACTTGCATGTATTTTTCACTGCTTTAAAAAACAGTGAGCTAGAAGCCAGCCGCACTCACAAAGCTGCCAATGCCCCAGGATTGGGGAATTTTCATTAATTGCACTCATTTACAGGCCTTTAAGGAATTTCAAGGATTTTTGTTTGGCAAAAGGAGACTATTAGAAATGTTTTAACGGCTTTGGAACATTTCTTCTAATACGCTAAAACATTGACCACTGTAAAAAAAATGTAATTAGCAAATGTTATAGGTTTTTTTAAAGCAACTTGCAATGATGAGAAATTGAGTAATTCATTCGAGGAGAATTGACATTGATTATAATATTTACTCCCATTTTCAATAATAATAATCAAACTGCACCCAGTTATCCCTCACAAATGTATCAAAGAAAGTTGTGAAACAAAAATATTTTGTCTTTTCAAAAATTGTCTTCTGAATGTTACCTGAGTATGGTTCTTCATGCCAGATTTTGGATTTATCACAATACACAAATACATTTAAAAGGAAATTTGAGAATTATAAATTTCAGAAAATTGTGCAAGTTTGATTACAAATTGTACCCAAAGTAGAAACTCTACTCTGTTATTGTCATATTTGTTTGAGGAGCATTACTATGAGAAAACTGGTGGCTGTATAACTTTGCATTAGAAGTGACCATTTCTTCAGCTTTAATGTGCTTTGTCTTCTTTGGAGTTTAATTCAAGGAGGCCTGTCAGGAGCATGGAACCAATCTCCTAGTTCTCCAGGAAAGGTAGCATACCAAGTTATTACATTGCATATTAAAAAGCTTTGTAGAATAAACTTTCCAAGTTTTTGCACAATGAAATTAATCTGTTGGCTGTATCAATTTATCCTTCATGTCTCAGCCCAACACAGCAGTGTCATTAAAAAAAACTTCTTTTAACAATGTAAATACTAATATGTTCATATAATAAAATTTTGAAAATTATATATGTCTCATTTCCTGTTCTATTAATCTTGCTCAGAAAAGCAGAGCTGCTTTCGCAATCCAGCATCATGAAAGTAACGAAGGCTTCTGTACAGTTTTAAAGAACATATTCTAAAATCACAGTTTTTAAATTTTATTTTATTTAATTGCAAAGAATGACTTAATGCAAACAGCCAATAATACCTAACAAGCATCCATTGACTAGTTTTCTTTCTCACTGTCTTGAAATATCTATTGCATTTAGCTTCAGACATTACAGTAATCAGAGGCAACAATAACAGATGCAAAATTAAAACTGTTATCTGTGCAACTTTGCTATTACAAAATAAGGAAGGAAGTGAGCAGATCAAAACGGAAATATATCAGAATTTTGCAGAGGAAAATGGTCTGTCCTAGTGCATAAAAAACAGCTGGGGACCCGACCCCTCATAAAGTTTAATGGGGAAACACAAATGTCTGATGAAGCCAGCTGTATATCTTCAGCAGGATCAAGCAGGACTTGCAGGAATTCTGTAAGGAATCTTCTTGTCTGGCCATGCATGAACTTTATCAAGTCTGCACTGATGTCAACTTACTCATTTGGCCCAATCATCTATTGTTTGTACTTTTCAATCACTTTTATTTGTCTTAGAGCACCAACAAGGCAAATACGAATGACACATTGTTTACTCTATAGTTTTCACTGCAAAGTATTTAAAAATTGTTCTAACCTCTTGTCAGTTGTTCCAACACATGGTAATCAGTGGTGACACTGAGTTACAGGCCCTCCTCCACAAGTTAGCATGTTTATATACTGTCAGGGATGCCTGACAGATTTTAACCCTGTAAAACAAGCAGTGATAATGAAGCTCCCATCAGATAAGTGACAATAATAAATGGATGTGATTTGTTCTCCCCTGATGAGTTTAGTTGGTGGTCTAACACTATAGTCTGGACAAATTATAGGGGTTTTTTATGACTTTCTTTTTTAAAAAAGAGCAGAGACTAAGGTTGCCACTTTACAGTGTCTAGAAACAACATTCAAATATTATCATAGTTACATTAATAAATTAAGATGTTCTTATCATTCTTCCTACATAGCAACTGTGATAATATTTTAAAACAAATTCAGTACCTATGAAGAAATTTGGAAAATCTTGAGGCTGCAAAAGATGTTACATAAATGTAACATCTTTCTGGTTATTTATTTTCAATACAAACTAACACATCAAAAGAAATTCTAAGTGGGGTGGAAAGATTCTACATTACTGAAATAAATTGAAAATGAAAACAGCACTTAAACTCAAGAAGATTTAACGAACAAGAAACTCCAGTTCATTGCTTTGCAAAGCAGATTATAAGTTAATAAAAAAAAAAGCATTGTTGGAGATAGGTAATGCAGAAAGTCTGATCATGCTTGATGTGAAAGCTCAAGTACAGAATAAGCACAGTCCTCTCATGGAAATGACTCTTAATGGAGAAATGTTATGAGCCTTTGAGAAGTTGAATAACTGTTTTTAAGATTTATTTCAGGTATAATTGGGCTCAGTAATTTAAAGATCGTGTCCAATCACTACTTATTTGCTAAAGTAATAATTAACCTTATGAGCAAAAGCAACCCTGATCTACAGGAAGATTTTCTCCTTAATTATTCATGTTCAGGACAATACAAGGTAGGATTTTAGTTCATTCCAAACCAAGTCACTTGGACAGTGTTACTACTGGGTGTAAAATTCTTTGCATAATCAGCGTAGATCAGTAACAGCAATTACTTTTCCTTTTCTTCAAATGGAAATGGTTATAAATAAAATAGATAAACTAAGCTGTATATCTTCTTAAATGAAAGCATAAAATGCTTCAAATATATTGCAACTCAGTCAATGCCTGGAAGTAAAAGATTTGTTAGCACCTTTGCTCCTCACCAACCGCCAAACATCTTTAGTTTAATTGCAGGCCCTTTTTTTTAATTGTACAAGTGGTTCTAGTGAGGAACCTAACCAAAAATCTGATTAGATAAACGTGAGTGATACAAGTGAGCCTATTTCATCCAGCTGTACATTAAAATTGTAATTGCAACATGTATTGTCCATCTCTGGTTGACCTTGACAATTTCAATCATGGTCTCTCATGGTACAATCTATTCATTAGATTTTTCTTAACATTCTTCATCTCAAAACATTTATGAGATGTGCAAGCTGACAGCAACACAGTGCAAGCATCGGAACATCTGGAACCTCATGAGATTGAAGGATCGAGAATGAACTAAAGATGGACAGTTAGGAGTGAAGTCATTTCTGATATAGGGAGAGAAATAAAAGCAAGGAAAAAAAGATTGACACAGAGAAAAAAAGAAAGAGAAGTAAAAAAAGGATATGGATTTGATAATTTTAAAGTTTCCAACCATATCACTAGGTTCCTAACCGGGACCGCTGTGCTTTTAAAGGAAACAGCCTGAAATTTAGACCAAGGACATTTGCTGGTCATTGAGAAGCAACTGTGTAACTGCAGACTAGATTGTTAAAATAAGAAATGATCATTTCCATTTGAATAAAAGGAATAAAAGAGATTTTATGGTTGAAATTGTACATTCTAACAGACGCTGATAGTCTGAAATGACTAATTATGCAGGTGAAAGCACAACTACATTATTAGTTATCAAATCTAACTTTCTGATGCAGGTAATGAATAATTAACATGAAAATCCAGTATTCAAGGGTGAGTTGTTCTTTGTACAAAGTAAATGATAGTAGCAAAGTAGAGGGTGATGTAAATCAACCAGAAGATTCTAGGTGCATCTATGTCTCCTAAGTTGCTGGTTGATTTATACAAAATTAACAGTGCATCATTCATGTGTTACTATTTTAACAATAACTTCCAGCCTATTGTGTCAGATTGGAATCACACGTGAAGCCAATCTACCATCAACTGTAAAACTGTTCAGCAAATCCCCCAGCACCCTGCACTCCTCTTATAAAGGCAGAACTAAATAGATCTGAAACCCAGTCAAATCGGTCAAGCCATGTACATAAAGTAAAATAAAGGAAATAATTTGTGGATTAAAACAGAAAGAAAAACATGATACAGAGTGGATTATTTTAAAGCTTTCAATATAAAATTCCAAAAACCTCTAGAATCACTGTTATGCATGTCAGTGAAACACTATAATTTACTTATCCCTTCTTTTGAGTCTCAAAGTTTAATTGAAATATCCAGACCATAAATCATGTCATGAACAAATCTTTGTCTCATGAATTAACAGCCCAAAAGGACTGTGGTAAGATTAGTATATATTAATATTGCAACTCCAACAATGTAAGGCACACAATGGAAAGGGTCACAGCAAAATGGTAATTTGTTTCAGTTTCAGGAGCCAAGCAATGAAGTGATGCAACTCATACAATATTTTTGTTGAGAAGCAAAACACATGCCCTATCTCTTCACTATAATCCTTTGGAGATTTTTTTTGTTCTAATAATGGCAGTCACCATCGACTTGGCATTATCTCTCAAACTATTTCTGGGCCAATGCTTTTATTTAATATGATATTCAGTAAAACTGCTTTTGTCAGCATGGAACCCATATCAGGCTGAGAGGGGAATTAAGTTGCATGGACCAAATAATTCATAGATTAATTCAACGCGGAAAGAGGCCATTCATCTCTGTGTGAAATCTTTAAAAGAGCTATCAAATGCGGTAGCTCCAGGTGATTGCATGTAAAATACCTGGACAGATATTTTAAATTAAAATAAGGAACTGTAGATCTAAAACTAAAACAGAAAACACTGGAGAAACTCAGCAGATCTGGCAGCATCTGTAATGAGAAAAACAGAGCTACTGTTCAAGTCCAGTGACCCTTCATCAAAGTCAGAAGTCACACAACACCGGGTAATAGTCCAACAAGTTTATTTGGAATCACGCAAGCTTTCAGCGTGCAGCCCCTTTGTCAGGTGCAGTGAGAGAGATGAGCACACAGGCGCAGAGTTTATAGGCAGCGAGATCAAGGACAGAGAGATCAAAAGATCGTACAACAGGCGTAAGTGGAGAGTCAGATAATAAGTTCTGCAGGTGACCAAGAGTGTAGGACGGTGTGTAAAGTATTTATAAAGTCAATATCAGTGCTGTGCTGTCATGACAATCAGACAGAGCAATAGGAATATACAAAATGTGACATCGCAAATCAGACACTGAATTGTAGGTGTGAGGCTTTGTTCAGAATCTGTCTCAGAGTTTTAATTTGGAATCAGCCTGATTATTCTGAAAGCTGGAATTTATAAGATGCCACACGGACTGAGTGTGAGTAAAAATTGTGTGTTAGTTGAAGAAATTAGAATGTATCTGCAAATAAACAAACATCTTGAAGAAAATAGATTTTATCTGTAAATAAACAAACATCTTAGATGAAATGATTCACACCATAGATTTATGTGTGTGTGTGTGTGCATGTGTGTGTGTGTGTGCTTGAGAGTGTGAGTGTGAAAGAGGATTTGTGTGAGAGTGTGTGTGAGTGTTTGCATGAGAGCGAGTGTGTGTAAGTGTGTGTGTTTGTGTGTGTGTGTATGTGTGAGGGAGGGTATGCATGAGTGCGTGTGTGAGTGTGCTTGTATGAGAGTGTGTGTATGCGTGTGTGTATGTGATGTGAAACAGTGTGTGTGTGACTGTGTGTGTGTGTGAGAGAGAGAGAGAGAGAGACTGTGTGTGTGTGTGTGTGAGAGAGAGAAACTGTGTGTGTGTGTGTGTGTGTGTGAGAGAGAGAGAGAGACTGTGTGTGTGTGAGAGAGAGAGAGAGAGAGACTCTGTGTGTGTGTGTGTGTGTTAGAGAGAGAGAGAGACTGTGTGTGTGTGTGTGTGTGTGTGTGAGAGAGAGAGAGAGAGACTGTGTGTGTGTGTGTGTGTGAGAGAGAGAGAGAGAGAGAGAGAAAGCTTGTATTATTCCAAATAAACCTATTGGACTATAACCTGGTGTCACGTGACTTCTGGTTTTATCCACCCCAGTCCAAAACTAGCATCTCCACATCAGGGCCTTCATCAAAACTGAAAGCAGCTAGAAAATGGTGGTATTTATGCTGATGATGGTGGACCGGGATTGGGGGGAAGAATGTGGAGAAGCAGTGAGTAGAATAGATGGAGATAGATCCAAAAGAGGGAGAGTTAAATAAAAAAGCACGGGAGGAAAATACTTGCTGAGCTAGTGTGAAGTAAGAACAGTTGAAAATGGATTGGCTGCACTGAGAGCAATTCATACAGAAGAACGTAAGAACTAGGAGCAGGAGTAGGCCATCCGGCCCCTTGAGCCTACTCCACCATTCAATAAGATCATGGCTGATCTTTTTGTGGACTCAGCTCCACTTACCCGCCAACTCACCATAACCCTTAATTTCTTTACTGTTCAAAAATCTATCTATCTTTGCCTTAAAAACATTCAATGAGGTAGCCTCAGCTGCTTCACTGGGTAGGGAATTCTGCAGATTCAGAACCCTTTGGGAGAACAAGCTCCTCCTCAACTCAGTCCTGAATCTGCTCCCCTTTATTTTGAGACTATGCCCCCTAGTTCGAGTTTCACCTGCCAGTGGAAACAACCTCCCTGCTTCTATCTTGTTCATTCCCTTCATAATTTTATATATTTCTATAAGATCTCCCCACATTCTTCTAAGTACAGATCAGGACCTTAGTGTGTGGGGTGGGTAATGAATACAGAGGAAGGCATTCATGCTCTAAAATTGTTAAATTCAATGTTGTATACTGAGAGCTGTATTGAGCTTCACTGGAGCACTGCAGCTGGCCTGAGACAGAAAAACTGGATGGGAACTTGGTGGTGTACTGTAATGGCGGAGAACTGGAAGTTCAAGGTCATTTTTACTACGGAGTGTAGGTGTACCACAAAGCAGACCTTTTCCTGATAGATTTATGTTCAAAGATGTTTTTCTGCATTAAATTTTCCACCAGGAACAGGTGATATGGCACTGCCACTTGGAAAATTCCACAGCAATGTAGGCAGACACATCCTTTGCAACACGAGAGATAGATAGAATCTCGGCATGAAGTGACACTTCGTGTTTGTGTACTCAGGGTCTACACACAACTTGATGGGTGATCAGGATGAGGGCAATGTTCAATACGTTTAGTTTGTCTATACCTAGAGATTTGTTCTTTGAATGCTTGCAAATACACTCCATTTTTGATGTCCAGATGAAGTGGAGGATCAGTCACATGATTGCCATGATGAAGGATTGAGGATCCATGCTCAGGTTCTGTTTCACGACCTACTTCTGATTTTTGGTGCATGCTCCAGCTCTCAGCACCTTCAGGTGATCTGACCCGACAGTGAAGGAGACAAAGGATTGGTCATCCCATTTCCTAAAGAGGATGAATCATCATAGAATCATAGAATCATAGAATCCCCTACAGTGTGGAAACAGGCCCTTCGGCCCAACAAGTCCACACCGAACCGAAGAGCATCACCATGCCTTTGCTTTGATTTAAATTGGTTCCCAAGGCCAATTCAAACTAACATTCCCACTAAACTGCATAGTCACAAATACACACAGAACCAGTCTATCGGCACGTGGACACCAGTCACAACATTGACTTCCAGTTCCAGAAGACTATACAGTGTACAGACCTCAGTGGACTGCAGGCAAAACAAAGGTTAGCAGGAATGTTGGTGTGAACTGGTCACAGATTCTAACCAGTCTCCACACTGACAATGGACCCAAGCAGAAAATGATGTCATCATCCATGTAAAGGAAGGCTTTGACGTGAGTGCCTCCATTACTGGGGATAATCACCCCTTTTATGCCTATGTCCTTCCTGATAAAGTCAGGAAAAGGTTCCAAATGACACAGAAACTGGACAGTTACGAGAATGCAGCCTTGCCTGAATCCAGATTTGATTGAAAAGCTTTCTGTTTTCCATACATTGGCAAAAGAGAATGATCTACCAAACATCCTTAGACAGCACCTTCCAAACCCACGACCACATCCATCTAGAAGGACAAGGGCAGCCAATAAATGGGAACACCATCACCTGCAAGTTCCCCTCCGCGCCAATCACCATCCTGACTTGGAAATATATCGTCGTTCCTTCATTGTTGCTGGGTCAAAATCCTGGCACTCCCTCCCTAAGGGCATTGTGAGTCGACCTATTGCAGGTGGACTACAGCAGTTCAAGAAGGTAGTTCACTACCACTTCTTAGGGGCATCTAGGGACAGTTAATAAATGTGGGCCAGCCAGCAATGCCCGTATCCCATGAATGAACAAAACAAATTACTCTTCGCCTGATGAGAAACTAACTGAATCTGGTGTACAATGCCGGAACCAACCTTATTAACATAACTGTAGCCAGCAGAGATCAGTGAGTGTACTATCATTTGGAATTGTGAAGTAATATTCGACTTTGAGTGTCAGATGTGGTTCAGTTCGCATTCTTGCTTCCAGTTTTCAAATCCTACTCCAATCCTCCACATAGGGCTGGATTTTATGTGTCCCCTCTGGGTGCTGCCTGACCCCTCCAGTGGAAGTACAAGTTCCAAGATAAGAAGAAGTGTTTTTTCCTCATGTCCTGGCTAATATTTACTCCTCAGTGCCACAACCAAAATCATTATCTCATTGCTACTAGTGGGAGCTTGCTGTGCCTTAATTGGCTGCCTCATTTCCTACCCAATCGTAACCACACGTCAAAAGTATCTCACTGGCTATAAAGCTGTCTGAGAAGACCAGTAATCATAAAAAACAACTTATAAAATGCAAGTTTTTCTTTGGTTAAATCCTGCAGCAGCTTAAAGGGATCCACAAAATTAATAAAATGACAGAAAGTTCAGTTTAATTTTCTTTCTCTGTCTTTCTTGTTGTCCAATATTGAATGGGCTTTATGTTTCCAGCTGCATGCTTTTCCATTGAACCATTTTATATTGTGTTTGTTTTATTTCAGACTTTCAGAGTGGGTTGGGTTAAATGGTCCACTAATGTTCATGCATGATGAATGAAGATTAATGTTTACAAGAAAGAAAAACAAATTGTTAGAGACAGCCGGTGCTGTACTCAGGTCACAAAACTACATCATTTTCAGAAGTTTCCAAGTCATATATGTCAAAATCATCAGCCCTTCCACAATAAGGATGGGTAACCATTTCACTAACGTTTAATATCCCATCTCAATTGCATTGCATTTACTTATTACTCCATATTCGGTAATAAAGCATCCACATAAATGTCTATGCCATCAAGTTTCTGCCACTAGTCTCTTCTTTCAATATGATAATGCAATGCAATAACATTGAAATTTTGATCCTATTACTTTTGCCTTACTCACGGTTGCCCCATAGAGTTCACTCAACTGGATTTATGATCCTGCCTGTTTCTTTATTCCCAGCAGTCACAGTAGTTCAAGGGTTTAAACACAGAGTTGGACCTTGGAGAAAAGCAGCGTCCATTATTTTGTGCCTCACTGTCAAGGATTTAAGGATATAAACTCCTAAGGTTAACTTCAACTGACAATTAACATATACAGTTTGAACATTTTTAGTTCCCACACCTAAGAACTTCTGCTTATTAAAAATTCTCCTGTTCAAACATGTCATCTCAGCCAGTCCACGTGGTGTAAATGTGGACTCAATATTGCAGGAATTGTGAAGTTTCACAATGCTTTCCTCCCTTGCCGCCCGAACATACCTGAATTTAGATATAGGAGGTCACCTACCCAAAAAGTGTAGGGGTTTAATGCAAATCACAAATGGACGTCTGGTGGATAGTTTTTGATTTACTGTAGACTAGGTTTGGCAAGGTCTTGGACTGACCAATGAATATTTGGCACCAAGCTGCATTTCCTCTGAAAGAGGTCCAAGTAGTTTTTTTTCCCATTTCTTGAAGGGGAGGTCATTGATGAAGCAATTGAAGGTGAAATCCTGGGGGTGAGTTGATTAGCCTCAATAAATACAGCCATCCTCCATTTTGCTAGGTACATGTCCAGGCACTAAAGTGTTTTCTACATGATTCGCATTGACTCTGATTTTGAACAGACTCTTTTGTGCCAAATTTGTTCAAATGCTATGTTGATATCAAAGGCAGTCACATTTACTTCATCTTGGAAGCAGAACCCTTTTGTTTATGTGTGGACAAAGACTGTAATTAGGATGTAGCCATGAGACCCTGACGGAAACTGAATTGAACATCAATATACCCAAGCAAGCACCACATTAATAGTTCTGTCATTAACAGCTCCATTACTTTCAGTCATGTCATTTTTAAGCCATTGAAAAGATCCATAATTTTTAATATGATGGAAAAAATGTTTCTGAGATCTTGAAAACTGTGAGAATTCTTCATTGTGATTGATACCTAACACTGTTTGCGGATGTTGCTGTTGCTGGAATTTTGGAGATCCACTTAAATTTGTGGCAAAATCAAGGTGAGAAATTTGAAATTGTCACCTCGGAGTTGGTCAGCAGCTTTCTTCAAGATACGCAGCAAGTCCTTTGGTATTTTGCTGTTGCCTTTAAAATCTAGACCAATATTAATTTTCTTACGTTGAGCCAAGGGCTCAGTAAATAAGGTCTTTGGTGGAAGACTTCAAAAATTCTATCAATCTGGGTCAGGTAAGGACTGAACTCAATAGTTAAAGGGAGTACCACACAAATCACATGCCCTCCTAGACCTTATAAGATCTAACTTAGCCAACTACAGAGAGCTCAAAAGTGTATGGTCCTGATATAACTACAGCCCACTGACTCTCAGCCTCAATTGTCTGTATTGTTTTTATTAATGTTTTTGATTAAATATTTGCAATAATTTATGAACTTTTCCTCAAACATAAGATCTGTTTACTTGTCAGCGATGTAACATAATTTAGAAACAAGTCTTAGACGAGCAGATTTGAAATGTTAACAAGACTACTCAATGCCAATTTGGCATGAAGACCAAACTAAAAGTCAGTATCATTGCAGAAGGACAGTAACAAACATTTAGAGCTCCACAAAAACTACTTTATAAATCTGATGTTATTTAAGAAATAAAAACAACAAGAGTCAGTGTAATAGTTGCATAAAAACCAAACTTGCATAGGAGTCAGACTGATTCTAAATTAGTGACTGATAAATACAAACATGATTAAACATGAAGGATGGGAAAATACAGCTAATACATCAAGTCTATTCCAAATCGACAAGGTATAACGTATGATCATTATAGCAACCTTCAGCCCACTGTTTCTGTCACTGAATTTCTTCCTGTCCCCATAAAAGTTCTGATTCTCTGTTGTGCTCTGTCAGTTGGAGTCTCTATTTTTCTTAATTCTATGTTCCTAAACTCTTTCTATGATTTTAAACTCTCTTACTCTGTGGTCTGATCTATTGCTTTCTACCAAATTTGTCTGTGTCCTAGTAATTCTGTTCTCCTTTTATCTCCTTAATTTTTCCTCTATCCCTGGGGGCCCCTTCAATCCCCCTCTCTCTATGCTACCAACTTTGCTCTGGTTACTAACACGAAATCTCTCTCACTCTCTCTGTTCCTTTCTTTCACTTCCCTGAATTTCTGTCTGTCAGTGACATCACTTTGTCCTAATCTCACTCTTTCTATACCAAATTTTTCCTCTATCATCCCATTCACTTTCTTTGCCAGATCTCTGCTTTCTATGGCTACTTTTGTTAATGTTGGTCTGTGACTGTTTGCCTGTTTGTCTTAATCTCTCTTGCTGTACAGAGGCAGTGGCAAATGAATAGCACAAGAATAAATTTCATACCAACAGAGCATTGTTCCTCCAAGGCAACGTTGATCAAATTTTAAGCTTAAAATTATGATAAGCTTTTCTTTTCGCAAGTGTATATGTTCTTCTCACTTGATGGAAATGGTTTGGACTTAAACTAAGTCTGAGGATGACAAGGGGACTGATTGTAAATGCAATGGAATCACAGGACCCTGCTCATCCTGGTTCCACTCTGATGCTTCTGAGGGAAAAAGAAATCCCTCATTGGCAGCTTCCCCATTCATTGCCGATGAATTTTAGAGGTAGCCTAAAATGGGCAAATGGTTTCTCAATTCTGTACACAAGAGACCATTAGACAGCCATCAGAATGCTTGAAAGTTGGTCTACCAGTTTCAAGTAAATATGTTTCTGGTATCCTTGGGACACAGAGCTTTGTTCTTAACTTGAATCTAGCTGTACCCATTTTACAATCATAAAATAGGCTCTCATCCCTCGTGTGTTACTAAACTGGGTATTGGTGATAGCATGAAATGGGTAACACCAGAATGGATGCAAGGAAACAAAAATAAGGACAGGACTAACAGATGGCATTTCCATTATCATTTATTTTGTACATCTTTTTTAAATCACTTGTTCAGACATGTCATAACAGAACTCTAGAGTAGGTGAGACTTAAATTTGGGACTTCTGCTCAAAGAGATGGACACTGCCATTATGCCCATGAGAGCACTCCATCATCTGTTTTATACTCTAGCCAAAATTAAAAATGACTAACTTCTTACAAAACAGGATATTAGATCATCGTCGAGTCACTCCGAGCAATGCTTCCAATGTATATGAATAGATTTGCATCATATTAAAACATCATAATAGGCATACCATAACTTATAATTTATTGTGGTTTCGCTAATTAACACTGTAACAACACAAAATGTCTTTATTACAAGTACCTTGTAAGAACACATTTTGTGTGCCGCACAAAGTAAACATTAACAATATTAATGACTGTATTTATGATCATATCCACATGTTTTGCATGTCAAGAGCATGTCTAATAAAGATCATGCTATTAAAATGCTGCAAGAGTTATATTTAAGCAAACGGGTCAAATTAAATTTAATCTTCATAAATCACTTTAATAAAATGAATGCTTGAAATAATTGGTGATTGCTAGTTCATAACAATAACATGGACTGTGCTTTTCTTCTTTGGAAGGATTTAACCTGTGTTTTTAGCTTTGATTTTGTCTCCCCAGCTCGAATCCACTCCAAATTCCTCCCACCCACCCAGCTCAATCGCCCCCAAAACCATACCCATTACAACCTTAGTGTTGGGAATTCATTCCTTAGGTTTCCAGTAACACTTTCCCACTGCTTCAGCCTAACTTACTTTCTGAGATGAGGTGCAATGAAGCATTGCAAACTAATGCCACTTAGAACATCTCTAGCTTGAGTTGGCAGTGACATGGTGGGACCATGGAGCTGCGGGAACACCGACAAAAAAAAGGTTAAATTGCGACTTTCAGTCTATGTTACTTTTGTTATCATTCAATGACCCATTTCATTGTGTCCAAAAAGTGATAGGTACTTCCTCTCAAGTTTTCTTGGGTCCTTCTCTGCTTATTGCAAATTCAGGCGCAGGCAAAACACCACATTTTATGCGCAACTGATCAGGAGTTCTATCACCCACAGGACCTTTGAGATCCCAAATTTCAGGGTGCTTATTTAAAAAGCTCACAGATAAAACTTCACTTTCTGCTATGCAGGAACACCCCTGCTCAACTTTCCTACCCGATTCTGGAGATGTCACATGTAGACAGGATGGTGAAGAAGGCATTTGGCACGCTTATCTTCATCAGTCCGAGCATTGAGTACAGGAGTTGGAATGTCATGTTACAGCTGTACAAGACATTGGTAAGGCCACATTTGGAGTACTGTGTACAGTTCTGGTAACCCTGCTATGGGAGAGATGTTATTAAACTGGAAAGGGTGCAAAAAAGATTTACAAGGATGGTACCAAGACTGGAGGGTTCAAGTTATAAGGAGTCACTGAATAAGTTGGGGCTATTTTCCCTGAGGCATCAGAAGCTGTGGGGAGACCTTACAGAAGTTTATAAAATCATGAAAGGAATAGATGGGTTGAACAGCCAAGGTCTTTTCTCTGGGGTACAGGAGTCCAGAACTAGAGGGCATAGTTTTAAGGTGAAAGGGAAAATATTTAAAAGGAACCAAAGGGGCAACATTTTCTTACAAAAGGCGATGCGTATATGGAATGAGCTGCCAGAGAAAGTGGCAGAGGCAAGTACAATTACAACATTGAAAAGACATTTGGACAGGTACATGGATAGGAAGGGTTTAAAGGGATATAGGCCAAATGCAGGCAACTGGGACTAGTTCCAATTAGGAAACCTGGTTGGTATGGACGAGTTGGGCCAAAGGATCTGTTTCAGTGCTGAATGACTTTATGACTCTACGTCAGACACCATGCAAAAACCAGCATCACGATTCATCGATGCCTGCCTAGAGGTTTTCCTGAAGGCCATCCAGAAGGTACAGAAAGTTCTTTCCCTCAGAGATGGTCGTGAGTGGACATCCTGACCATGAAAGCAGTCTGGACAAAGGTGGCTGTGGAGGTCAGTACTCATGGACAGTTCAAAAGAACCTGCCTCCAGTGCCCCAAGAGGATGAATGACCTATTGCGTTCCATCAAGGTGCATGCCACTGTTTTCTCAATGCTTCATGTCCTATCAATGTGAATTAAAATTGGGAGCTTGCCACTGCAGAGGACTGTCGCACACAAGATGGATGCCAGGTAATCAATGCTTGTCACTTTATTTCTACCACAACGCACTACACTGTTACTGACACTGGCACATTTTCCAGGGTTCACATTAAAAGATAACAGGGGCTACAACACTCAGGAGTTCACACACCACCAGCTCACAGACCTTTCATCACAACCAGGAAAACCTACGTGTCTGATAGTTTTATGCCAGAGGCTTCTATGCAGGGACACCAACACAAAACATGGTTTCAGGTTCAGCACCTCATAGGTATCTCATTAAAGGACATTAATGAACAGAATGCATAGGTGCATTCTGTACAACATTACACTTAATAGAAACACAACATTTTGTATGGTAATCCTGTGGTCTCTTTCAGTCTGTTCAGGCTTCTGGCTATTTACGGTTCCCTTGTAAAGGAAGCCTGCTTTGAGGGGTGATGATCATGCTAGGTACTCAGATACACAACATGTGCAGCAGTGCAAGGAAGACTAAGGCTCTCATTCATTGCTGTCCTCTGGGGTAAACATAACTTCTGGAAAGTGGTAACATAAGCTAGTTGGAGTCAATCATTATAGTTTCACTCCCTACATCTCCGCAACTAATGAATGCCCCTTGCAAACTGAGATTTAACCTTAGCCCTCATGTAATCCTGCATGATTCTATGCTGATGCGCTGGCCAGAAAACTGAACCAGAGGTTATTTGTACAAGGGAACTAATTCACTTACAATTTATGCCAAACAAAGTAATTTAGTGTTTTAAAGTTATAAACCAAGAATTCCCTTGAGGGCAGGAATGTCTGTGCATCATAAAATGCTCATAACTCCAGGCATCCAAATATATCAATGCAAAAGGGACTCTGGCAGTGCAGTAATAAGGTCCCTACTCTGAGTCAGAAGGTTGGTGTTCCACCACTACCTTAGCCATCCTTAAAGTAATAACCTCTGGTTATCAGGTTGTCATATCTATTATTGTAATGATAAACTGACATCCTGCTTCCATTTTGCATAATGATCCTGCTCAATCTACTAACACTTGACTGAATGGTTCTTCAAAAATTGGTATGTGTATTAAAGGTGCAGACTTAATTACATGTTCAGGTTAATCCAGTCCCTGGCAGGTATGACATATTTTACTGGATTGCAGGACATTCTTATGAAGTCTCATCCATGTAAAATGCCCGTTTACTAATGCTTGCATTCTTCACATTCCCACATACAGTGCCATAGAATTTCATGCACTACTCACAAAATCTCCTCTCTAATGTACAACCATCCAGTCATTGCATGTAGGCCTGTCAGGACACCTCCACTTGTTCATCAAAACTCCATTCTTAATACATAAACTCCAGAACTCCCTCAGCCTTAGCTTGAGTTATCTGTGCTTGTGTATTATGCTACTGTGCCTCAAATAATGAAGATATGCCAAATGGTCCCTTTGAATTATCCTTTCTTAAAATAAAACACCTAATCCTTATACTAATCTCTGTAACTCCCAGTGAGAAAAAGAAAATGTGACTGTCACATGCTGTTGACAGTTAGTTCAACTGAGAGCTATGGGCTGGAACTGTATTCACCGATCCTCATAAGGTCCCTGCACTAAATGGCTACTCTCAGCTAGACATTACACAGTTTAAAACTCAAAATGGATACTATCCCAAACTGTCCATTCATGCTTCCATCTTAGCATTGAATTTACCCATGACTGGGACAAAGATTATCTTTTACCGAAAGTAATTGACGTGTGAACTGTCTCAGACATTAACTCAAAAAGGTCCCTTTCTTCCAGGCTTGATGACATAAGAAAGTGCTGGTCACATCTCCAGGGAAGCCTATGACATCAAGACTCTGTTTACACTTGTGGAAAACTCATTGAATTTACACTGTCATTGCATGTCTAGATACGGCTATTTGTAATCCTTCTTTAGATATGCACAGTCTGGTTCCTCCACCTGGCTGATTGCAATTGATTCCATATGAGACATCAGTTGACTTTAGGGAGCCATGATTATTTTTTTTGAAAAGTTCCTTTGTGTCCATTTTTAAAAGGATATGACTGTATGTTACAAACTCTATCATATTTTAACTACACATTCATGAAAAGACGCATCAGAAACATTAATTTGGGCAAGATTTACATTTATGTATGAAACTTGACTACTGTAAGAGGAAAGAAGAAAAAAAGATTTGTGGGGCAGTCAGGACTAGAACAATTTTGATTTAATATTTTCATTTGTTAAGAATAAATATTGGAATATAAACTTATATTAGAAGTTTATTTGTAAAGCTTTATTGCATCACAAATTTGAATCACTTATTGAATTCTTTGAAGAGTTAACCAAACACATGGATGAAGGTAGGGCAGTGGATGTGGTACACATAGGTTTAAGTAAGGCTTTTGATAAGGTTCCCCATAGTAGGCTCATGCAGAAGGTAAGGAGGCATGGGATAGGGGAAATGTGGTAGATTGGATTCAGAATTGACTGACCCTTAGAAGACAAAGGGTGGTAGTGGATGGAAAATATTCAACATGGTGCTCAGTTACGAGTGGTGTACCACAAGGATCTGTCCTGGGTCCCCTTCTATTTGTGATTTTTGTAAATGATTCGGATGAAGGAGTGGAATTAGCAAGTTCGCGGACGATACGAAGGTGGGTCGCGTTGTGGACAGTACAGAGGGCTGTTCTAGGTTACAAAGGGACTTTGATAGGATGCAGAACTGGGTTGAGAAATGGCAGATGGAGTTTAACCCTGAAAAGTGTGAGGTCATTCATTTTGGAAGGACAAACTTGAAAGCAGAATAAAAGGGTTAACGGAAAGATTCTTGGCAGTGTGGAGGAGCAGAGGGATCTTGGGGTTCATGTCCACAGTTCCCTGAAAGCGGCCAACCAGGTGGATAGAGTTGTTAAGAAGGCGTATGGTGTGTTAGCTTTCATTAATAGAGGGATCGAGTTCAAAAGCCGTGAAGTTATGCTCCAGCTAGACAAAAGCCTGGTTCGGCCACATCTGGAGTATTGTGTCCAGTTCTGGTCGCCTCATTACAGGAAAGATGTGGAGACATTGGAAAAGGTGCAGAGGAGATTTACCAGGATGTTGCCTGGAATGGAGGGAAGGTCTTACGAGGAAAGGTTGAGAGAGCTAGGGCTTTTCTCTTTAGAACGACGAAGGATGAGACGTGACTTGATAGAGGAGTACAAAATGATCAGAGATATAGACAGAGTAGACAGCCAGAGACTTTTTCCTCGGGTGGAGATAGCTATTACAAAGGGGCATAGTTTTAAAGTGAGTGGAGGTAGATATAGGGGAGACGTCAGAAGTAGGTTCTTTACTCAGAGAGTGGTAGGGGAGTGGAATGCATTGCTGGAGAGGGTAGTGGAGTCGGCCTTATTAGGAGCATTTAAGTCGCTATTAGACAGGCATATGGATGATAGTATAAGGTGGGTGTGGAGGTTAGATAGACCTTAGCATTAGGGTAAAAGTTCGGCACAACATCGTGGGCCGAAGAACCTATACTGTGCTGTTCTGTTCTATGTTCTATGTTCTAAATGTGCTAACTCTACAGCTGAAGAGTTGGATAATTGTTAGTACATATAGTTAATGTTTATGAGATCAGTTACTGCAATCAGAACAATATTCAGCACACTGCAACTGCCCAGTTTCAAAAACAGTGGAGATGTTGGAGCTAATAGAATAATATCTACAGGATACCAAATATTCTCTTAAAATAGCAGCAGGACAATGACTTCCTGTCTACAACACTTCTTGTATAAATTCCTCTTCCTGTCACATGACTTAAAGCAACAAGGCATCATTAATGGACACAATTAAAAATAGACGTCTTTGAACAATATTCTGTACTGAGAATCCTACTTAAAATAGCCAAAACTGGATGGATTGGAAGTGAAACTAGATAATAAAACAAAGGAACTGAATTTTTAACAGTGTAGGAATGTCGAAAGGAAACAATACACTAAAAAATATGAAGTCACTTCACCCGATGAACGAGCAGTGCTCCGAAAGCATGTGATTTCACATAAACCTGTCGGACTATAACATGGTGTCGTGCACCTTCTGACTTTGTCCACCCAAATCCAACACCAGCACCTCCACATCATAAAAAAATGAGGAGACGAATGCACTGACTGAATACCAGCATCCAAATAAACCTAAATAGTTAGCCCTACAATACTTTTTGAGATCCATCAGTTTGACCAGGTGAGCTTTTAAAATTGTATGCAACTGACTGAGAGAGAGAAAGAGGCGTTTGTCTATAGTTCCTTGCGCTTTTGTATTATATGGTACTTCAAAATTGTACAAGTGTAGCTGATGGTAAATGCCCAGCTCTAGCCTTGTCATCTGTTCTCAGAAATATAAACAGTCTGACTCCAACTTGTTCTTATAGTAATGGAGATCCAATTTTCCATGAGTCTTCGGAAAAGCTGACAGATTTACTAGCCCCACTTCTACAAAATTCCTGATGGGAAAATGGCACCGAGTGGAAAGGTAAACATGGGAGAGCAGCAGCAGATGTTTCATCTAAGAACATAACAAATAGGAATCAACCAGCTTCACCATTCATCTAGATCATGGCTGATCTTTTATCTGAATGCCTTTTATCCCACACTATCTCCAAAACACTTGATATATTTCATATCTAGAAATCCATCAAGCCCTGTCTTTAATAACTCAACAACTTAGCTTCCAGAGCACTCAGAGACACAGAATTCCAAAAATTCTTCACCTTCTGAATGGAAAAGTTCATCCTTGTCTCGTCTTAAATGGCCTACCTCTTATTCTATGTACTCTGGATCCAGAGATCCCAGCTAGAGGGAACATTTTCACTGCATGTACTCCATGAAGCGCAATAGGAATGTTATATATTTCAATCCACATGCAAATCATTGGTATAGATTGTGAGCAGCTGAGACCAAGCATTGACCTTTGTGATACACCACCCATCACAGTGGGCCAAGTTATGAATCATCTTTTCATCTCTATTCTCTTCCCTGTCCATAAACTAGTTTCAGTCTGTGCCATTATATTGGCCCCAATCCCCTGTGTTATATTCTTTCATACTAATCTCCTGTGTGGGACTTTATCAAAAGCCTTCTGAAAATCCAAATGTACTAAAACCACGCTCATTTCCCCTTTTTATTCTGTTAGTTATATCCTTGTTATGGATAAGGTTTGTCACATGTGACTTCTCTTTCATAACTCCAAATTGCTTCTGTGCAATCCTACCATTATTTTCTGAGTGCTCCATCATCACACCCTTTATAATGGATTCTAGCCTTTTCTCTATTACGGTTGTCAGGCTAATAGGTCTGTTGTTCCACATTTTCTCTGCCCCTCTCTTTTACATAGTGAAGAGGTATTTGTTGCCTTTCAATCTGTAAGATCCATTCCAAAATGTATAGAATTTTGGAAGATATCCACCAATGCATTCACTCTGCTATCTGTAGAGCCACCTCTTTCAACACCGTGTGATGTAGATCATCAACTACAGGGAATTTGTCAATAAATATTCCAATTCATAGTTTTTACTAAGACTAACTTCTTTCAGTTCCTCATTCTTGCTAGTCCCTTAGCTCTCTGTTATTCCTGGAAGGCTTTTTTTTTGGTATCTTCCTCCATGAAAACAAAACAACATTTGGTTAATTTCTTTGACATTTCCTTCGTTCCCATTATCTGTGGTGGCCCCTTTTTCCCAAAATAATCGCAGCAAATAAAAAGTGCTTACAAAGAAGGTTGAACACTGAAAATACATTTCAATGAAAATATTCCTAAATAACATGAAAATGTTTGCACACTCAAGCTATAAAGCAATGAGATGATGTTGATGTCTCACAACTGTTGCAAAAGATCTACAGATTCACAAGAAAAATTAGATCTCACTGGTAATTGATGTGAAGCAGGTAGGTATCCTGCTCCAGCTGTATGTGTTTTTGAACAGTGTATTGCCATTGTTTTCCACATATATTAAATTTAACACTAAGGAATGCAATATTCTCCAAACCATAGGTTTTCATCCAAGGGTCCCTCAACCTCAAAAAGGGGAGAAATGGTCATGATGCAATTTCAAAGAAGATTTCAATAGTTATCCGACTGAAGATAGATTGGGAAACGGGGAGGGTGTGATGCAACCTGGGTGTTCCTGTACCCCAGTTGCTGAATGTAAATATGCAGGTGCAGCAGGCAGTGAAGAAGTCAACTGGTATGTTGGCCTTCAAAGTGACACAATTCAGGTACAAGGAGTTGAATATCTTGCTGCAATTATATGAGGCTTCAGTGAAACACCACCTGGAGTATTGTGTGCAATTTGTTCTCCTTATCTGGATGTTCTGACAATGGAGTCAGTGCAAAAAAGGCTTACCAGACTGATTGCTAGAATGGCAGGGCTGACATATCAAGAGTGACTGGAACGGTTAGGGCCACATTCACTGGAGTTTAAGAGAAAGAGGATGGATCTCATAGGAACCTATAAAATTCTCACAGGATTGGACATCTCAGCAAGGATGTTCCCTGGGAGTCCAGAACCAAAGGTCACAGTCTAAAACTATGTGGTAGGCCATTTAGGGCTGAGACAAGGAGAAATTTCTTCACCCAGAGAGCATTGAGCCTGTGGAATTCCCTGGCACAGAAAGCAGTTGAGGCCAAATCATTGGATGTTTTCAAGAAGGAATTAGAATAAGTCCTTAGGGCTAAAGGAGTCAAAGGATATGGGAGAAAGTGGAAACAGGATTGGATGATCAGCAATAATCATATTGAATGGTTGAGTAGGCTCAAAGGGCCAAATGGCTCATCCCTGCTCTGATTTTCTACGTTTCTGCATTATGCCTTTGGGAAAGTCGCCTGAAGTTATGGCGTAGAGTGAGTTCACGGTTACATTCAATTTCACACAAATATAGAAAACTAATTGACATCACATTAAGATAGTCTTAATAATTACTAGGCTTATGATTTCTTATTTAATGGAGGGGTGTGGAGGGAACGTGGTAGTCGTGATTCATCAGGAGGGCAAAAGTGATCTGAGTTCCAAATCCCCATGATGTTTTTGACATGAGAACCAAAGCATTTTAACTTCTGGGCCTTATTTTAATACTGTTGATGAGCTTCCCACCACATAGTGTTGTAAAATATGTAACCCCCACCCATTGCCTCCATAAAATTCAGCCTCACAAGGTCTATTTAAAGGGGGTATGCATCTCTTAAAACATTTACATTGTCACAGTTCTTGTCACAATGATGAACCACAGAAGGTCAGGGCAAGACGAGGAGATAATATTTCCTAGTAATCATAAGGAGCATCCTAAGAACAATTGTCCAGCCTGCCTGGACACAGGTAGTCGAGAAGCTCAATGTCAGCAGCATTAGGACCAGGACCTCAAGAGATTCAATAACTCATAAGAATAACAAGTGCTCTTCCCATCACCACATAAAAATTATGGGCAAATGCCAGGTACCATTCAACATCCATCCAGTCATGTTCTTGACTCCCCACCCCTCACAGATCATGACCTCAAGCCCTTCCATTTGCTGAATATTTGCACACAATTTAAGAATTTTTTTTTTCAGAATCATTGCTGGTGAGGTCCTTATCATGAAAATAAAATTGCCCAACTCAAACACAAAGATCTTGTCAAGAGGTTTCAGCACCATACCTGATACTGAAAAGGGATTTGTTTCTGCCTGGTATGGCCTTATCTGAATAGCACTAGAAATCTGAGTTCTATTTTGGATGGCCTAGGCACCTCCGGGGATGTTGCAGTGTGGTCCTGACAACAGCTGTCAATGTCACCTTCCTCTGGAGCTGTGGTGGAAGCTCAGATGGTTGTTGTGCAGTCTCTAAGTTCCATCTAAGTAGACCTAGTCAACAAGATCTTTGAACCATTCACTCATCTTCTGCAGTCTGCTCTCCTGTGGATCCTGTAGGAACGATAAATTCCAACCACAAGGCAGTAACAGTGACGCCATCACCATCATGAGCATTCCTCTCTCTCAAGGTGTCAGCAGTCCTGCTCCTTTGTCACCCTGTTAGCTGATGACTACCATGATACCAGGGAACCAGATAGTCCAAAATGCCCCATCAGCAACTAATGTGTAGACATCTATATGAAAATGCAAATGTCCTAGGATGAACAACAGGTTGATTTCCATAAGCTTTGCTTTAGATACTAATCAAGTAATATGGAGTAGTATTAGAGCTAAGAAAGACATTTGGGATGGAAATGAATGGATGGCAATAATTGTGTTGGGCATTAAATTTGTTAACTCTTCATCAATGGATAGAGAAACTATCATTCCATATAATCCAGGATTTTTTTTTGTTTCTGTGATTGGAGACTAACTGAACTTAAACCTTTCTATGAGGAATGCCTAGTTGGTGGTGTTCTAGTGATCCAGATGCCAGCATGTGGGCAGTCCATGCAGAAACTCCCCATGCTCTCTACACTGGTAACCTAGTGAGTGGTATAGGCTTGCAGATATATGCATTGTTAAGTGGCTCAGTGGGTAATCCTCTTGCCTCACAACTGCAAAATTCCAGGCTCAATTCACAATGGAGGGCTTCAGTGCAAAATCAAGGTTGGCACTTGAGTGTTGAACTATCAAAGTGTTTCCCCATTAGATGTGCCAATTTTTGAATGTTAATTTAATCCAAGGACTTAGATGGATATAAAAGATCCAATGGCACGAAGGTATCCTTTCGTGTCTTGGCTAATATTTAGCCTCAATCTACAAAACAATCAGAACTGTCCTAGTAATCCAAAGTAATCCAATGATCCAAATAGCATGGAACAAGGGAATATCTGGTCAAGTTGACAGTGGGTATGTGTATCCCACACAGGGATAATGAAAGAGTCTATCCAGGCTACAGGTTCTACCATATTTCAGGTATGTGAGCACAAGGCTTTGTTCATGGAGAAGCTGATGACTATCATGGACAGCCAGATCCTTCAGATCACTTATTTGTTGCCATGTATGTGTACAGACCTGCATATCTTAGCTTTGACCATGCATTCCCGATCACCGTGGCCAGGAGAGAGGGGCACAGGGCACCTGAAGTCCTTCCATGTGTACCACTATCTCTGGTAAACAGGGAGATGCCATTGTACATGGAGAGGGAGATGATGCTGCAACCTGGCACCTCTGGGGGCTTTCCATTCTAGGTGCTTCAAGGGTCTATAGGCTCTCCTCAGCAACATTGTCAGTGGCACTCTACCTCCAATGGAATTGACCAAAAACAAAGCATCTGCACAAATACAAGAGTATTTCAATGTACTGGGCCCCCTACAGGCCTTCGTTGCCAATAAGATGGGCACTAACATCATCTCAAGCCCCAGGGCACTGTGTCCAGCAGCTGCAGGTGTTGGAGCCAGACCTCATTGAAACACTCAGAAAGGCATGAAAAAGAGTACTTAACTGCACCAGCACGGCACATGTTTACGTGATTGATTTGAGGGCCCTTGTGGTGCAGTGGTACTGTCACTACCTCTGGGTAGGAGGCGTAGGTTCAAGTCCCACCTGCTTTAGTGGTGCATCATAACATTTCTGACCAGGTCAATTCAAAATATCTATACCATTGATGTGAGTTAATAATTGCTCTGCTTTGTTAAATTGATTTGTTCTTGCATCTTTTATGCAGAGTCTTATAATTACTTAATAGTTCTCACAATCCTTAGATTGTTGTCTATAGGTTTTATGGTGATGATGAGGTACAGCCAGCTCCATACATGGGGCACTAGCCTGGAAAGGTTGGTAATTGGATAGTGGCGAATATTCTATCTGATTAATGGGGGAGATTGGCCTGTTGATAACTTGTGGAAGCCAGGGCTTCTTTGTGCTGGAAATGGTTGTAAGTAAGGTTGCCACAAGGCTCCCTACTGTATATCTCCAAGTTTTCTGGCTTCTGGTACAGTGAGTCAATGTTGTTGTCCTTCCTCTTCAGCTTTTTGTTCCACTTCTTGTTCATCAGAAGAATGGCATCTTCCATAAACTCTGGATGCAAGGTTTCAACCATCTGCTACACAAACTTGTGAAGCCCAGAGGAGATAACCATTGTCCTGGAAACCCTGGTTCAGTCATATTAAAGAACTCCTCCAGTATAGTCCAGGCAATGGAATTATAGTGTGAACAGGCCAATAGGCTGCCCCAATGTGGCCCCAAAGAGTCACAGAACTCCTCATTTTCAGTGTGAGGGTTCCTCACAATGTCAGTAATTGTGTCTTGTGACAGTAAATCCCTCACCATCGAGGATCCAGCATGCAGGCAAGGGGTTCTCTTGCAGGTATCTCAGGAGGTATCTCCATAATAGCTACCGCATGGAAAATGGGTACATAGCTGCAGGCGGTTTTATGCCAGCTGGACTTTTATGGGATAAATGCCCTTCCTGTTGATAAAGGCTTCAGATTGGTCTGGTGGAACTTTGATAGCCACATGTGCAAAATATATTACATTCTGCACAAATGGGAAGCAAGCAGTAGCCCTAAAGCCAGCAGAGCTCTCAGCTTGGCTTGGAATCATACAAATTCTCTAGCCATCCTAAACAAAGCATTGTCGTTTCCTTAATGCAAAGATATGTGGCCGCCTGAGCTATCCTGCATATGACTCCATTGAAATCTTGTTAAGTTCCAAAGGCACATAAATTCAGCTCTGGGGTGATTCTCAGTGCCACTGGCACCAGGTGCCCACCCAGTCCCATCAGTGGTGGCTGTTCTGCAGCATTGCACAGAAGTTGGTGATGGAATCCTTCGGGGTGTACAGTCTTCTCAGACACTGGCACTGACAATCCATATGATTTCTGGACACTCCAATACATGGTTCAAGCCATCTTTGGTGTCTAACCTGCTGCTGTTGCCCTGGCATCCTGGTGAGGCCTGCCCAGTGGTGGGCTGCACCCCTTGCTGCTCCTGCTGTCACACTAATAGCAACTCTGGGGCTTGGTGCACCTACCCTTCGCACCACCCCCTCCATTGTCCATGGGTCAAGAATATATGCATATGCCCCACCTTGAAATGATGCTCACTTCACTGACTCCAACATTTTTGTAGAGCCTTTTGTAGAGCCCTCTCCCCCCAGCCAACCCACCCCACCAACCCACCTTTATCTTTTCAATGAAATTTTCCAAAGGAAGGTAGCTGCAGAATGGTTGCCTAGCCCCTCAGAATTTGAGATCTTTCCTGGAATCCACAACATTCACCACTTGTTAAATTCAGAGAGCGGCACTTATTTCCATTTGGAGTCATGCCAATTCAACTCAATTATCTTTCTACTGATTTCAATTACATTCTAGCCACTTGCACGTGAATCTGTTGCCTGACTGCTTCTATGCCACCCATATAATTTGGTTCCTATCTATATTTCCAGTCATTGAATCTCCAACATGTAGCCTTACACAATATAATACAGTTCTACCTATCACATTTGTACTTCTTACTGCAGAATGACCATAGCATGGGGTATGTCAAGTCCAAGATCTGGTCAGGAGGGTGACAATGGTACATTCATATTTTATCATTACTTGTGCTTCCAACCATACAACTTTTGTATGAGCACTCTATAGCTACTATCCGCTGACTAAATTCTAAGCACCACCTGTCATTTATCTGACACCAACAAGTAACAATTCTTATTTCTATAGGAAGATAAGTAATCTCAGAATGATGAGATTCCTGCCAATAGACTTTGGGCAACAGGGAAGCAGAGGTCTCTGAAAGGGAGTCAGCAGCACTTAGAACAGCAGGTGGTAGGAGGACACCTACTAAGGTAGCCAGTAGCATTGAGAGGAGTGAGCATGAGGAGGACCTTCAGGCAGAGAGTCTGCAGCATCTAGAGGAGTGAATGTGAGGAAGATCTTGAGGCAGGCAGTCAGCAGCACCTAGAGGAGCAAGTATGAAGAAAATCTTGAAACAAGCAGTCAGCGGCATCTAGAGGAGCACATGAATGGGAGAAGGAAATAGTGACCAGTGATGTGACAAGAAAACTACCAAATGATATGTTGGGGAAGGAACAGATAGAGGGGGGCCTATCTGCAACATACAGAGTGAAGGGAAGGATTAATAAAGTGGGTTTGTAAACGAATCAAAAGTGACATTACCGGAGAGTCATAAGTTGATTGATTGGTGAGTAACTACGGTTAAGGATTGTGCGTAAAGTGCTGAAATTGAGAAAAATATGTTTTTAAACAAACATTAATGACCTAGCTTATAATTATTAAAGAAATTCTAGCAGATGGGTGGTTAAAAAAAGCTAGGGATTTTATTATTTATCTTTTTCTTAAGTTCTTTTTAATGTTGTAAGTTGTCAAGAGAAGTGGTGTTTATTTAATAGCTAATGCATCTTAAAATTAGTTAATTACTTCATTAAGACATAATAAAGGTGGCAGAGCAGATGAAGTGCTGCAACTGCAGAACGTCCTCATCCAGCCTGCTCTGGGTGCCAATGTGATCTAGGATAAACACATCTGCAGTTAGTGTTTGTAGTTCAAACAGCTTCTCTCAGAGTGTGTTGAAGGTGAACTACAGACACTGCAACACTTTAGGGAGGGCAAAAGTTACCTGGACGCTTTGTTCCAGGAGGTGGTCACACCCTCTAGAACAGGTCTTCTGATTTAGTCACTGGTCAAGGAAAGGAGGATGTAGCTGTGAGTGAAGCACTTAAGAAATTTCAGAGAACAGAAGCCTTTGCATTAACATTTGACCAACACATTTGATGTTCTTTCAGCTTGTTTGGGTAAGAGTGAGTAAATGAGCTAAATGACCAATGACACGATATCAGGAAGCCAATCAAATTGGGATGCAAAAAGAAATATGACATTTGGGAACCGTATACTAGGGGAGATTGACACTGCTCTTTGTAGAAAAGAGTGAGAGCAGAAAACAGCAATGCCTGTCTGATATTGTAGTTCAAGCCACCTGTGTTGGGCTAAAAAGGAACTTATAGTAGGAGGTGGAGTATCCGGTCATAAAGATCGCAGAACAAGTAAAAAGGTTCTGCATAGTCAGCATGAGGAGTTGGGCATCAAATTAAAAAGCAGAACCTCAAAGGTAATGATCAATGAATTACCAACTGAACTACTTGCAAATGAGCATAGAATTGTAGGTCATTGGTCCCAGTACTGGGAAAAATGGGACCTGTACCATGTGACAAGTTTATATCTGAACAGTGCTGAGACCAGTGTTCTAGTGAGAAATAGAGAGGGTTTTAAACTAACTACTCTGGCAAGGGATCAAATTTGGGAAGGCGTAATAAGTCAAAGAGTAGAAACAAGGCAAGAGAGACAAGTATTAATATGGGAAATGACAAGCAGAATATGGTAGGGAGACACTGCGAGAACAATCATAAAAGAACAAAGAAGACTGCAGGTTACAAAAGTGTTCAAAGTACAAAAATAAAGGCTCTATCTTAATGCACATAACATGATAAACAAAACAGATGAACTCAGCACAACCAGACACAAATAATTGCAATCTGATTGCCATTACAGAAACATGGCTGCAGTGTGACATATATTGGGACCTGAATATTCGAGGATATGTGATATTTAGGAAGGGCAGGAAGCCAGGAAAAGTTGGGGAAATGTCTCTGTTCATTAATGATGGTGTTAGCTCAACAGAGAGAGAAAGCACTAATTTCAGGAAACCAGGATGTAGAAGTAGCATGGATAGACATGAGAAACGAAGAAGTAGTGAAGTAAGTTGTGGGAATGGCCTACAGACTGTCTAACTTTAACCACATGATAAGATGGGCTACAAAGGAAGGATTCATGGTATCTTGTCAGAAGGTTACAGCAATAATCAAGGAGATCTTAACTTGAAGTACAAACTGAAAAAAACAGATGGCCATAGGTGAATTACATGAAGAGTTCATAGAATGTTCTCTGATTGGTTTCTTAGATCAACATGTTCTTGAACCAATCAAAAAGCAGGCTATATTAGACATGATAGTGCAACAAGATAGGATTAATTAACAACCTCATCGTGAAGGCACCTCTAGACTTTGATATCACTTTACATTCAGTTTGAGGGAATGAGGAATGGTATTTTAAACCTAAATAAAGGCAATAAGAGAGCATGAAAGTATAGTTAGCTAAAATGAACTGGCAAATTAGATCAGGGATAAATCAATAGAGATGTAGTAGTGTAAGGAAATATTTCAGAATACACAAAATATTTCCATTCCAATGAATAAGAAAAATTCAAATTGGAGGACAAACCATCTGTGGTTAACTGAAAATTTAAAGATAGCATCAAACTGAAAGAACAAGAACAGAATTATATAAAGATGGATGGCAGATGAGAAGATTGAACAGAGTATAAAAGAAAAGCAAAGAATCATGAAAAAAAGGAAAATTACAGTATGATAGAAGGCAAGCTAGAAATATAAAAATGGACAATTAAATGTTCCACATTACTTCGAAAACAACAATTAACAAATGACCGGAATAACAAGGTGTAGAGCTAGATGAACACAGCAGGCCAAGCAGCATCAGAGGAGCAGGAAGGCTGACGTTTTGGGCCGAGACCCTTCTTCAGAAATGGTCCCAGATTCTCCAGCATCTGCAGTTCCTACTATCTCCTTAACAAAGGACTGTTGGCTCTGTAGAGTATGGAAAATTAGAAATGGAAAATAAGGAGATGGCAGATTAATTGAACTAATATTTTGCATCAATGTTTACCATAGAGGACATAAATAACATTTTGGAAACAGCTGTAAATCAGGAAATGGAAGGGAAGATGGAGTACAAGAAAATTTCAATCTCCAGAGAAAGTGATAATCAGATAATTATTGGAGTTTTGGGCTGGTAAGTCCCGAAATCCTAAAGGACTTATCCAAAGGTTGTAAAAGAAGTGTGTCTATTGAAATAGGTGGTGTGTTAGACTTTTCTCCGCCAATCTAGATACAGGGATGTTCCATTTGATTGGAAAATAATGAATATAACTCTTGAGGTTGGTTGGCTTGCTCAGCTGTTTTGTTGTTCTGTAGACATTTCGTTACCATGCTGGGTAACATCTAAGACCTATAGTCTCCCTACTAGGCATACCATCGCACAGATCAGCCAAGGAACTACAAAGGATACTCAGGCACCTAGTCAACAAGTCACCCCAATCGATCCACTCAGCCCAAGAATTCCTCAATTCCATCAAAGACATAAGGATAGACGATGAAGAGACCATGATATTGTTTGATGTCACTGCCCTATTTACATCAATAGACATACCACTAGCAAGGCAAACAATGACAGCACTACTGGAACAAGAAGAAGACCTCAGTGAAACCATCTCCACAGACAACATGCTCAAACTACTGGACCTATGCCTCATCACCCAATTCACTTTCAATGGCCAAACATACGAACAAACCAACAGGACACCCATGGGATCACCTGTCTCTGGACTCATAGCAGAGACAGTGATGCAACGACTAGAAAGGACAGCCCTTCCGCTAATCCAACCAAAACTATGGATACGCTACATGGACGACACCTTTGTCATCATTAAACAGACAAAACTAGAGAAGACACACAAACTTAACAACAACACCCTCACCGGAATAAAATTCACCAGCGAAGAGGAGAAGAACAAACAGCTCCTATTCCTGGACATCACAGTAGAGTGCAAGACAAATGGGGAACTCCAACCGAAAGTACACAGAAAAGCCACACACACGGAGCAGGTACCGAACTTCAATAGTAACCATCCCAACACACACAAACGAAACTGCATGCGAACACTATTTATACGGGCAACAACATACTGCAGCAACACGGAACTACGCCAAGAGGAAGAAGAATACCTCTTCCAGGTTTTCAAGGATAATGGATATCCAAAAACCTGCATCAGAAGATATCTACACGAACAACATCAGGAAGATACTACACGCTCCGACACACTCATCACACTACCCTACATCAGGAACACATCGGAACTAACCACAAGAGTGGGCATCAGAGTGGCACACAAGCCCACATCAACCCTATGACAACTGCTCACCTGAACTAAAGACCCACTCCCTGCCATGGACAGGACCAATGTCATCTACAAGGTCCCCTGCAGAGACTGTGAGAAACACTACATCGGACAAACAGGAAGGAAACTAACAACAAGGGTACACGAACACCAACTGGCTACAAAAAGACACGACCAATACTCACTCATCTCAATCCACATGGATAAGGAGAACCACCAGTTCGACTGGGACAACATCAAAATCCGGGGACAAGCTAAGCAGAGAGAGGCATGGGAATTCCTAGAAGCCTGGCACTCTACAAAGCATGCCATTAATAAACACATGGAACTCGACCCGATATACACTCCACTACGAAGGAGAACCGGAGGTGAGGCAATCCAGCTCAATGGACTCCAGAGTTTAAAAGCCAGGCGGGAAAACACAGGAATGTTACATTGGAGGCTGCACTGAGGATGTTACCCAGCACGGTAATGAAACATCTGCAAAACAACAAACCAGCTCGGCGAGCCAACCAACCACAACACCTGCAACCCGAGCTACAAATCGACCCCAAAAGCTTAGTGAATATAACTCTTTCGTTCAAAAAGAGAAGAAGACAGAAATCAAGAAACTACAGGCCAGTCAGCTTATTATCTGGGAAAGGATCAGAAGCTATTATTTTAAAAAATTGCAGCAAGGTAATCAGGCAGAGTCAACATGGCTGTGTGAACAGAAAATCATGTTTGGTTGATTAATTTATTGATTGATTGATTGATTGTCACGTGTACTAAAATACAGTGAAAAGGTTTATTTACAAGTAGAACAGGCAGATCATAGTAAGCAAAGGATGTGCAGATCAAAAAGACTTAGCCAGAGGCTTGGTTAAATTGCACAAGGCGTGCACTAGGTGAGATCAATGTTAGCAAGATCAGCGTTATTTGAGGCTAGAAAGTCCATTCATCAGCCTGATAACAGTCGGAAGAAGCTGTTCCTGAACCGGCTTGAGTGTTTGTTCAGGCATCTGTATCTGCTGCCTGATGGAATAGGTTGTAGGTGGTCATTACCAGGGTGCAATGGGCCTTTGATGATGTTGGCTGCCTTTCCACAGCAGCGAGCTGTGGCAGAGCAGTTGCCATACCAGGCCATTGTGCACCCGGATAGTATGCTTTTAATGATGCATCTGTAAAAGTCGGTGAGGGACCTTATGGACATGCCAAATTTTCTGAGCTGCCTGAGGTAGAAGAAGCATTGTTCTGCCTTTGTGACTGTCACATCTATTTGGCAAGCTCAGGACCGGTGTCAGTTTGAGTCACTCCGAGGAACTTGATGTTGTCCATCCTCTCAACCTCAGTTCCATTGATGTAGATGGGGGCATGTTCTCCTCCTTTCTTTCTGAAGTCAGTAATCAGTTCTTTAGTTTTGTTGATGTTGAGAGACAGATTGATTTCATTGCAACATGTCCCCAAGCCTTCTATTTCCCTTCTGTGGTTTGACTCATCATTGTTAGATATCCGTCCCACTACGTGGGTGTCATCAGTGAACTTGTAGATGTCATTCATTCAGAGTTTGACAACAGAGCCATAGGTTTACAGGGAGTACAGTAGGTGGCTGAGGATGCATCCTTGGGGGAGCTCCAGTGTTGAATGTTATTGTGGAGGAGGGGCAATTACCTATCCTCACTGATTGCGGTCTGTGGGTCAGCAAGCTGAAGATCCAGTTGCAGAGGGCAGAGTTGAGACCCAGGTCATGCAGTTTGGAGATCAGTCTGCAGGAGATAATGGTGTTGAAGGTGGCGATGTAGTCAACAAGCAGGAGTCTGACGTAGGTGTCCAGATGTTCCAGGGATGAGTGGAGGGCTAGGAATGCGGCATCCTCTGTTGGCCTGTTATGTCGGTAGGCAAATTGTAGGGGATTGAGGCAGATTGGGAGACTGGAGATAACGTGGGCCATGACCAGTCTCTCGAAAACTTCCTGATTATTTTTGTCAGAACCACTGGGCGGTAGTCATTAAGGCAAGTTGCATGTGATTTCCTAGGTATGGGGATGATGGTGGTCTTCTTGAAGCAGGTGGGAACTTTGGCTTGTAGGAGGGAGAAGTTGAAGATGTCAGTGAATACCTCTGCCAGTTGGTCCACACAGGATCTGAGTGGTCGGCCAGGGACACCGTCCGGACCCATTGCTTTCCTTGGGTTGACTCCCAGGAAGACTGGTCTGACTTCTGAAGCGGTGACAGAGGGAACAGGTGGGTCTGGGACTGTCAGGGTGGGCATTGCCACACTGGGGCTACTCTGCTCAAACCAAGTATAGAAGGCACTGAGCGTATCAGGGAGGGATGTGTCTTTGTCCGCTATCTTACACTGTTTCATTTTGTATCCCATAATGTCGTTTAGGCCTTATCATAGGCAGCGGCAATCTGCTTGGGCCTCTAACGTGGTCCACTACTGCCTCTTGGCGTCCCTTCTGGTTTTGCGGTGGTCATATCTGGATTTCTGTATTGGTCCGCGTCACCTGACTTGAATGATGCACACCTGGTCTTGTGTAGGAAGTGGATTTCCAGGTTCTTCCAAGGTTTACAGTTGGGGAACACTCGGATTGACTTCTTTGGTACACAATCCTCCACACATTTGCTACTGAAGTCCACAGCTGTGGTGGTACACTCGTCTAGGTTTTCCGCTGAATATTTGAACACAGTCCAGTTTAATCGATACACGAGCTCTTTGAGGAAGTGACATAAGGTGTGGATAAAGGGGAACTGGTTGGTCTACTGTACTTAGCTTTCCAGCAGTGCTTGATAAGTCACCAAATCAAAGCTTGTTGTGGAAAACAAAAACACAAGGTGTAGGGGTAGTATAATTAGCATGGATATAAGATTGGCTAGCTAACAGGAAACAGAGTATTTGCATAAATGGGTCATTTTTCTCATTGGCAAGATATAATGAGTGGTGTGACACAGGGATCAGTGTTGGAGCCTCAACTTTATGCAATTTATATAAATAACTAGGATGAAGGGATCAAAGGAATGGTTGCTAAATTTGCTGATGACAAAAGGATATGTTGGAAAGCAAATTGTGAAAGGGTTTTGAGGAGGCTACAAAGACAGCATAAATGAGTGAGCAAAGATTTGGCAGATGGATTACAATGCAGTAAAATCTGTAATTGTTCATTTTGACGGACAGAATAAAAAAATCAGACTATGATCTGAACAGTAAGAGTGGCAAAAGATTAATATTCAACGAGCAATTCAAAAAGTTAATAGACTCGTATTATTTAGTAAAGGGGAAATGAGTACAAAGGTAGGAAGGTTTTGTTTCAGTTATACAGAGCATTTCTAAGACCACATCTGAATTCCAGTGTACAGGATTCACCTCCTTAATAAAAGAAGGATATAAAAGATTGGACCAGATTAGCAGTTCACCAGAGTTTACCAGAGTATTATCTGGAGTGAGCAGGTTGTCCTCTGAGGAAGAAACTTTGAATTAGTTAGGATTGTATTCATTGGATTTCAGAAGAGTAAGAGAGAACATAACTGAAATGTATAAGACCCTGAGAAGCTAGAACTGAGGGGAAAACATTTAAATCAGGGTTCACTCATTTAAGACAGAAATACAAAGACTTTTTGTCTTACAGAGGGTCATGAGTTTTTGGAAGTCTGTTCCTCGAAAGATGGTGGAAGCAGAGTCTTTGAATATTTTAAAGGCGGGGTAGACATATTCTTGATAAGCAAGGGGAGCGTGAAAGGTTACACGGGTGTGTGGGAATGTGGATTAATCAAATCAGCCATGATTTTACTCAATAATAGAGCATGCTTGATGCCAAATGGCTTACTCCCTCTTCTAATTCAAATGGGCATATGTTTAGAACTAAATATAACCTTAGAAAGTTCATAACAGAATGGTTAGGTACACCCTGCAGTTAGGCAACATGAAAGGTTGGCTGACCAGTCTGAATAACGAACAAACCATATAATAAAGCAGGCCTGTCACTGGCAACTCGGATGTGTAGTATAATGAGGTATGTTAGACTAAGTCTCTCAAGGGTTAATCGGAATTGCGTCTGATGTTATAAAAGGATGTTATAAATAGTTACGTGATGTGAGACTCCAAGAAAGTAAGGCTGGCCAGAAGCTAATGAAAGGAAATGTTTCTCATAGCATTTGTTACATAGACTGTTTCTCAGTCACTGGTGTTGTTTGGTGTCCTTAAACTATGGCTTTGCCAGTGTGCTCAAGAGACTCCAGAAAGTGGGTTGTTCCTTAAAGAGGAACAATGTAGATCCCATGTTGGGCAAACAGAAATTCTGCAGGGATAATAGGTACTGCAGATGCTGGAGAATCCGAGATAACAAGGTGTGGAGCTGGATGAACACAGCAGGCTAAGCAGCATCATTGGAGCAGGAAAGCTTGACGTTTCGGGTCTAGGCCCTTCATCAGAAATGGGGGAGGGGAAGAGGGTTCTGAAATAAATAGGGAGAGAGGGGGAGGCAGATAGAAGATGGATAGAGGAGAGGATAGGTGGAGAGGAGGCAGACAAGTCGAAGAGGCGGGGATGGAGCCAGTAAAGGTGAGTGTAGGTGGGGGGTAGGGAGGAGATAGGTCAGTCCAGGGAGGACGGACAGGTCAAGGGGGCGGGATGAGGTTAGTAGATAGGAGATGGGGGTGGGGCTTGAGGTGGGAGGAGGGGATAGGTGAGAGGAAGGACAGGTTAGGGAGGCGGAGATGAGCTGGGCTGGTTTTGGGATGCGGATGGGGGAGGGGAGATTTTGAAGCTTGTGAAATCCACATTGATACCATTGGGCTGCAGGGTTCCCAGGCTAAATATGAGTTGCTGTTCCCGCAGCCTTCAGGTGGCATCACTGTGGCATTGCAGGAGGCCCAGGATGGACATGTCGTCTGAGGAATGGGAGGGGGAGTTGAAATGGTTCGCGACTGGGAGGTGCAGTTGTTTGTTGCGAACTGAGCGCAGATGTAGAGGAAGCCACAACGGGAACAGCGGATGCGGTACACCACATTGGCAGATGTGCAGGTGAACATCTGCCTGATGTGGAACGTCTTCTTGGGGCCTGGGATTGGGGTGAGGGAGGAGGTGTGGGGGCAGGTGTAGCACTTCCTGCGGTTGCAGGGAAAAGTGCCGGGTGTCGTGGGGCTGGAGGGGAGTACCCGTTGTGGCTTCCTCTACATCGGGGAAACCAAGCGGAGGCTTGGGGACCGCTTTGCAGAACACCTACCATCAGTTCACAACAAACAACTACATTCCTCCCTGTCCCCCAGCTCCTATCTACTCACCTCATCCCGTCCTCTTGACCTGTCCATCCTCCCTGGACTGACCTATCTCCTCCCTACCCCCCACCTACACTCACCTTTACTGGCTCCATCCCTGCCTCTTCGACTTGTCTGCCTCCTCTCCACCTATCCTCTCCTCTATCCATCCTCTATCTGCCTCCCCCTCTCTCCCTATTTATTTCAGAACCCTCTTCCCCTCCCCCATTTCTGATGAAGGATCTCGGCCCGAAACGTCAAGCTTTCCTGCTCCTATGATGCTGCTTGGCCTGCTGTGTTCATCCAGCTCCACACCTTGTTATCTCAGAAATTCTGCAGGCATTGAATTCCAAGCAAACTGATTGAGAAATGTTTAAAATCTTTTTGGCTGGTATTTTCCACATTGGCATTAAGTAGATTTTCCACATTGGCATTTTCCTCCATTCACATCATCTTGTTCAGTTCTCTGTTTGAAGACAGATTTGACCCACAGTACTACAACATCTACCACAGGTAAGGCAAGAAGGTATGTCCTGAATCTACCTGACCCAGAGCAGGGATCAATGCCCATGTTGTTAGCATCAATTGATCCACACATGCTGACCAGCAACCGAAGAAAGTTCACTATCATCCCCACCATCACTTGTCAAGTACCTACACTAAACAATATGCACTTGTCACTTGTAGAGGATTGTATTTGTAGAGGATCCATTCAAATAACTGGGCAGAAAATCATGGGCTGGCAAGTGGATAGCCCTTTAATTGATTTTTATCTCATCTAGCAATTAGTGTAGTTTACAATTGATACTTTACACAAGTTATTCCTAAAACATGAATACCATTATTGTTATGATATTAGATTGTCTGGAGTATAACTAGATGTAACATTATAAGATCATGAGGCATAGGAGTTAAAGTAGGCTATTTGGCCCATCAAGTATGCTCCACCATTCAATGAAATCATGGCTGATCTGGTAATCCACAACTCCACATTCCTACTTTATTTTCCCTTAACCCTTAATTTCCTTGATTAAAATTGTCTCTCTCAGCCTTGAATATACTTAACAAGCCAACTGCCATAACCATCTACACTAAATAATTCCATATATACACTGTCCTCTGAGAAATGAAATTCCTTCTGAGCCCTGTTCTAAGGGGCAACCTCTTACTCTGAGATTATGCCCTCTGGTCCTAGACTCTCACACAATGGGAAACAACCTCTCCGCATCCAATCTGTCAAGCCCCTTGAGAATTTTATATGTTTTAATAAAGTCATCCCACATTCGTCTAAATTCCAACGTGTACAGGAGCAATCCAAACTCAACTTCTCCTTATCAGGAAGTCCCTCCATATTTGAAATCAATCTGTGAACTTTCTTTGTGCTGGCTTTAATTCCAGTATATATTTCCTTAGATAAGTGGGTCCAAACTGTTCACAGTATTCTAGGTGTGGTCTGATAAGCACCTTGTACAGTTTTAGCAAAACCTTCCTTGTTTCATATTTCATTCCCTTTGAAATAAAGCCCAACATAATGTTTGCTTCCCCTATCACCCAGTGAACTTGAATGTTAGCTTTATGTGTTTTATGTATGAGGATTCCCAAATCCCTCTGTGCTGCCACTTTCTCCATTTAAATAATATTCAGCTCCTCTATTCTTTCTGCCAAAGTGCATAACCTCACATTTTATCATATTTTATTCCATCTGCTAAGCTTTTTGGCCCATTCACTGAACATTTCTAAATCCTTCTCGCAATTTATCTGTGTCATCCTCACCACTTGCCTTCCTAACTACTTTGGGTGATCTGCAAACTTGGCAATAGCACATTCACTTTCTTCTTCTGAGTCACTAATTGTAAATAATCATAGCCACCACACTATCCCTTTGGCACTCCACTATTATCAGGTTGCCATTCTGAAAATGCCTGCTTTGTCCCAACTCACAGTCTATTAGTTAGCCAATCTTCTATCCATGTTAATATACTCGCCCTAATACCACAGGCATGGGCAATATTTGTAAAGTTGCTGCCCAGTGAAGCTGTGAATGTCCCAGAGCTGCCAATTATCAAAGAAATAGTCATTTCTCAGCTCAATGCACAGAAATTGATACAAATATTTCCAAAATGTCTGCATTAAATTGTAAATATAAAAAAAAAGGTTGAACCAATTAAGCTGTTTTAGTAACTAAAGCTAACCATCTTTGTTAGGTTTGACTTAACAAGAATAATGATCCAAGTGTATTCAATGCCCCAGAAATTATTTTCTCTACCCCTAGTCCCTCCTTTAAGACCTTCTAATAAACCACTTACTTGACACATTTTATCATCCCTCTTAAAAACAAGCTTGATTGTTGCCTGATTAGCCTCAATGTCTTGAAATAATTTTTCCACATGTACCGTGGTCTGTGCGTATAATTTGTTATCGTTAATTACCAGATACATGGACGCAATACAACACGCAGCGTATTCATCCCGCTCAAAGCTCTTTAAATTTTAATGGGAAAGTCTGAAATGTAACTTCAATGGTATCCTATTAGTCAAACATTATCTTCCCGCATTATCAGCCTTACTGTAGCTATCTTGTTAGACAGTGTCTGCAGATTATATTGCATGCTGCCATTGGCCTAAAACTTTCATTCCTAATGCCAAGTATATGTCTGAACATATCTTCACTCTTACTGTAGCACAAATAACCGAGCAAATTAAAACGACGTTCAGTCTAAATTACTACCGGTGCATTTTTTTTTTGTTTTTGCAATTTGAAAAGTGTAATGTAACGGAATAAGAATTGCACTCCAAATCTTAACCACTAATAGCTGTAACTTGCAGGCAATGCTGAAATTTAACACTTTCCTTTCACTCAGAGCACAAGCACTTTCAGTCTGTCATCAGATCATAAACGCCGCGCAACGCTCTCCTTATAACCATGCCAGGCCAGAAGGTCATATATTCTTCAGACTGTACTGTACCATTTATTTTTCCGTAAGTTCTTCTGTTTATGTCACAAGCGTCTACGGCAGCATTCCCCAGCACCCACAGATATGATATGTGGCTCACTTTAATAACCTTGACATGTGTTTGCTGCGAATCCTAATTTACAAATCATTGAACACTTTCCACATCTTCGTGGAACAGGCCTAGCCCGGGAGGGCTGTTCTCTGTCTCTGTCACGGTGGAGATACAATACGCGGCTCAGGGAAAAAAAAACACCTCTCAAATCACCTTACACTTGAAAACAGTTATTGATGACAAGAAGGTGTAGCTGGCCTAGGATTAGCACTGTTTCTTCTCAAGGAGCACTGAATCCCCCCGCCTCTTCAAATAAGTGGACAACAGTTTAGACAATACAATATCAACCTCAGAAGTTGAGATGGTAAATTGAGGCCCTGTGTATTGTTTATTTTGGACCTGAAAGCTCCCATGTTGTTATTCCAAAGAACAACCGGAGCCTTGTCCCTCCAGTACCCTGATCAATATTTAATCCTTGAATCAATAGGCCTAATAATCTGGTCATGTCACTTTGTTCTAGATGGGAGCTTGCTGCGCGTGAATTGGCCGCTGTTTTTCCTGCGTTCTAACAGTGACTACACTTCAAAAGTTCTTCATTGGCTTTCAAACACTCAGGGAGTCCTGAAGGTGACTACATGAATGCAAGTCTTAAATGACTCTCTTTCTCTTTGCAGATGTTCAGTTCAATGTTTAGTGTTCGGTCTCCCGAAACCTCTTTCTAATTAAGTTTCAGTTATCTTACGGTTGACCTACCAATGGAAACAAAATCCCCGGGTGAGAGTTTTACCGAGGAATTGTTTGACTGTAACAACGCGCACCAATTTCTCATTCTGCGTCGTTGTTGGTCAGTTCAAAAGTCTGCCTTCCGTGACATCGATTATTGTCAGAAAATGAAAAGAACAGGATAATCTGAGAAATTCGATAGAACTGAACGTTTCTTCCTGGTTTTTCATTTGAATATTATACAATTTCGGAACATAATGGATCGTTGAACTATTGTCCCCAAAGTAATGACTTCCATCGCCAGGATAACTGCTCATTTACAACGATACATGGACTACAAAGAGCACAAATTGGAATCAGGTCTGTTCTAGCAGGTAGCGGTCAGTATTTCGGTAATATTGAACCATCAATATTGCATTCACTGGTCTGGCAACGTTAATGGCTTGGAACATCTAAACGACTGAATCAACACAGTGTGGAGCTGGAGGAACACAGCAGGCCAGCAGCATCAGAGGAGCAGGAAGGTTGACGTTTCAGGTCAGGACCCTTCTTAATTTCTGAAGGAGGGTCCCGGCCTGAAACGTCAGCTTTCCTGCTCCTCTGATGCTGCCTGACCTGTTGTGTTCTTCCAGCTCCGCACTGTGTTATCTCAGATTTCTGCATCGACAGTTCTTACTATCTCTAAACGGCTGAATTGGTGTTTAAAGTATGAATATGTCAGGTACATGAGAAAAAACGTGGCACCCTTCAATTATTTCATAACATCTCCAAACAATCCTGGCACTGTTTTAGAACATGAAAATTCGATTAAATATGAAGAATACCTGTCTTTGTAAACTTTTTTTTCCAAATTGACGGAGTATTACCAGTATCAAAATGTCAGAAAACAACCGGCTTTGAAGGAAATTAACTTCAAAATTCTTGTATTCAATTAGCAAATAGGAAATAAGTTAAAGTAGCAGAAGAGATATAGCAATAGCAACGATCAGGTATTATTGATTTATCTACAATAACATATGACGGAGCTGAGTTTTAGATTCACTGATGGAAAATAGTAATGTTACGCAATTTTGTTTGTATCCGCTCCCGTCTGTTCGAGTAAAGGTTACCTTGGGGTAATGTTTATTCAAAGTGGATCAGAAAACGTCTCGCAATTTTGTTTTTTGGGGGGAGTAGGAATCAGATCTGTTCATTTTTTTAAAAAAAAACAAGAAATGAAGACATCTTAGCATCTGCCTATTAAAGCCTTCAAATCAATGGCCCAGCCAAACCAGCGATGGCTTTAAGTAGCATTTTTCTTTAAGCGAACATGTAAAGTTAAGCAAGTGCGTAGATTGGTGCGACAGTATTATTTTGAACATTTTCCTCTTAGGTAACAGCAGGGCTGTAGATATCCTCGGATCTGTGTCCTTCCCTCGCTCGATTAAGATCTGTTCATTTCTGTATATTCACACTTTGAAAGGGACATGAAATAAAAGCTAGCACATGATTTCGAGAAAAATACAGACCTTCACAAATAAAGAGCGTTCGCTCTGCAATGATAATCGAACGTACAAATTAAAAACGGTACAAAAACAGAAGTCACGTCAAGTTTTCCTGCTCCTATGATGCTGCTTGACCTGCTGTGTTCATCCAGCCCCATGCTTGTTATCTCGGATTCTCCAGCATCTGCAGTACCTTTTATCTCTGATACAAAAACAGAAGTTGTTGGCAAAGCTCAGCAGGTCTGGCAGCATCTGTGAAGAGAAATCAGAGTTAAGGTTTCGGGTCCGGTGACCCTTCCTCAGGACCTGAAACTCTGATTCCTCTTCACAGAAGCTGCCAGACGTGCCGAGCTTTTCCAGCAATTTCTGTTATTTTTTGTTTCTGATTTACAGCATCCGTAGTTTTTTTCGGTTTTTATAAATTATAAACGCCCCTAATTCACAATGACAAGAAGACAGCACCTGGTTATTAATAATCGCAGGAACTGGGCAAACCGAAAGCACCAGTCAATGATTGCATTTAAAAGGTCCACCAGCAACATCCGCCACGCACCATTTCTATGCCTATGCATGTGACAGGTATTTTAATCTCTGTACCGTTTACCGATGTAATGCTTATTAAAAATGTGTGGTTGCAGGGTGTAAACTGGCTTCGGGAAAATACGTTTGAAAATTAATATCTGCTCCCACGACTGGAGACTGGGGAGCGGAGTCTAAAGCCGTACTGCGGACAATAATCAACTTCTCGCACGTAGACAGGAAAGTGAAATAAATATATACAATGTAGTTATTATTAAACAAGGGAAGCGGAATGAGTCTTTGATCTGAAAGCGAATAAACGAAGAATGAATAACCTCTGCCCCATCGTCTGGTCAAATGAAAGTTATCAAGATATCGGTTCCATCGTCCAATAAACGGAAATTTTGGCGAGATTAAACCTTGGTTAAAAACAAAACATGTTTGAATAAATCAACAAAGACTATAGAAACTTCGCGCTCAATGCAGTATTTTATCTTGTTAGTGTGTAGCATCGTTCTGTGCAATGTTGGAGCGTGAGTGAATAGATGGGGTTTCGGGGGTGGTCTAATTGATGGATAGAGTGGAGATTCCTGATTCGGTAACAAGTGATCTTATTTCGAAAAACGTTTAACTTTCGCGTTTAAACGTTAAGCAAGAACTTTCGTCGATTTTACTAATAAATTTGATCTTTAATATCGATTTATTTCAGGGCACATACGAGGCCACTGAAAAAAAATACACGCGATTTCTTAAAGAATCGATGAGATACAGGTAGGTTCAAACCATGAGAGTTTCTTTCTGGACCTCGATGTAAGACAATGTACGTAAAAATTAATTCTTTTGCTTGTCTCGGCCCCTCTGGGAAATCGAGTACTGTCAACATTCTTGTACAAATGTTGAATGACCCCTAACATGAGGAGTTGGGGAAGGTTTGTTTTCGTTGCTGTGAGGAAATCAAACCAGAAGCGCGCCAAACGAAAGTGGCTTTCTCTCGATGCGATAAATAAATCTTGGTAACATTAAAAAGAAATCGCCAGAATCTCAATAATGCTGATCTGTTTATTTAGCGCGTGAAATGGTCGTGGATTTAACCGCCAGCTATTAGGAGATTGTAAAGTGAAATTCAAGCTGCAGCTGCAAAGCGGAAAGCTGCATTTCTCGGGAGGATCTCCCTCTTTCCGGAAGGCAGGAAAGCTCATACTGTTCACGACAGAAGAGGGAAAACTTGCCTGTCTTCAGGGGGACCTCAATCAAAGATATTATTTTCCCACAGCCTGGGATCAGACAGCCTTTTATGACTGCAGCCTTAATGTCAAATAAATCATATTTTAATTTACGTCCTGTAATTCGGATCGATTGAGATGTCATGTCGAGCCTGTAAATGATCATTTCGCCTGGAAGTTGAGAGACGTAGCTATGAATTCTGCATCCCGCTGTCTCCGTAACTCCCCCCAAAAAGGCAGGCCACGTTGCTGCTGTAATGGGGTGACACCAAACAGTTACATTCATTTCCTAACCTATCCATTAAAAACACAGGTTCAGGAGATGTTTTATGGTTTCCTTGTTTAAAAAAATACTAAAATGACGTGGCTGACAGACACTGATTGATTTAACAGACTCTTTTCAGTCCTTAATAAGTTAATTTCCATACCATTTTCCGTATCATCAGCTTATTTCAGACACAAGATGATTTACTGGCTAAAGCTAGTTCTGTGATTTCTTTTTTTATTCTGAACTGAATAGGACAATGAAGCTCATTTCCCAGTTTCGAAACGAATAGTTTATCTTATGAACGGGTTGTCTATTGAGTTCACTCAAGCCAGAGATTTGCATGTTCTGTTCGTGCGTGTGCGCGCCGCCGAGAGAGCGGGCGCACTGATGAGCAAGAAGTTTGTATTGAAGCGAAAATGTTGACATTGGATTAAAGTGTTGTGCGTTAGGACGTCCACCAGAATTCTCACTTCATATGCGCTCTAAAACAGTACTCAGCTTCAACACCCATTACAGTGGTGTAAGCAGGTCGTTTAACAGAAAGCAGTTTAGGGGTGATTTTCTGATCACTACAGTTGCACCTAATTATCAAAGTGCAATTTCTGAACTTTCTAACACAGTTGACTGAGTGAATACTGTCATTGCCAGAAAATCTGTAAAAACTCAATTTCTGTGCAATTGGACGCGTCAACAAGTTATTGTGCAACTGGGGAGTTAAAGGAGCAGATGTAATTATTTATTCACCCTGCTTTTTTTATTCGGTTGGCATAAACGATCGGGGATAAATGTTTGTATTGTCATTTTAACCACAGGACAAGTTTATCATAATATTTTTTGTATAATTTATATCTAGCTAAATACATTTAACTTCTCACACTTCCCGCGTTTTTGTCATGTTTATTTGGCTTTCGTGATAATTAGGTTTTTATGGTTGTCTACGTTTTACTGAGAATTCGGAGGGTACAGTAATGATGATATCAAATAATTCTGCCTTTTGGAAAAAAAAAGTAATGACAAACCTGGTGGACCTCGCTATGATTGTTTTATTGTACCGCAGCCACTAAATTGATTCTTAAAGTGTGCTTTCTTTTTGTAAGCTACTATGAAATGGTTAGCTGATTCCCTGCAGACAACACTACCTCTGCCAAGAGTTAAAGGATCAGGATAAATACAGTCTGTGTTTGAATTATGATCCACACAGATGACTTTTCAAGGATTCCCAAAACGCTGGTTTGTAAATGAAGATTGCAGTTATTTTAGGCCCGATCCTTCAATTTAAGTCATGGAAAATACCAGGATGAAATGATCTATCCATTATTACCCATGGTGAATATGTGTAAAACGGTAATGCTAGTAGGACTGTTCACACCATGTGCCTGTTTGCTTGTCTTTGTTGTGTATCTCTGCAATTATTATATCAGTCCTATCACCTTATTAACCTTTTCAAAGGCCAGAAGAGCACGCATCTAATTAAAAGGATCGATTCACATTCTGCTCAATACATGTATTCGCCGTGGTTTTAATTATGACAGCTATTAAAACGCCTTCACTGACTTTTTACCTGCGGAAATCTATAGAATACGACTTGATGGTAGTGCAATAACGTATTTCCCCTTTACTGGTGAATACGTGGTGCGTGGACTTCAGGGTGCTGTCCTGTGAGATAATTTTTCAAGGGGAAAAGAAGTTAGTTGTCATAAGAAAGTTTCGACCCAGCCATAACATTCTCCATCGAGTTGCTCTCATGCCTGGGGAAGCATTCGTTGAATTAAGCGTTCCATGAACCTATGTATCATTAGAACAGTATAACGATGTCACCTTGTCTGGCCCTGGCTCTTTACAGAACCCATTTGTTGAATATCAGAGTCATATCCAGCTGATGAATTACAGCACGAACCTCTTTGGCTCAATATCTTCTTTCATAGGCATTCTAATTTAATCCCTTTTAGCCGTTTATGTAAAGAATGTTAGCGGTTGAGATGTAATGCCTTTAAGTACTGTACTGCAGAGCTAGTGAAATTTATAGTCTGTGTATATATTCTGGCTCCAGATATCAGCAGTATAATGGATGGCTGTATTTCATGAATCCAAGTATATCTTCCCGGCTGCTAGGAATCAAAAGTCATTCCATTTATGGTACACTAATGTCTCTTAGTTAATCCACAAGACAGGCAATAAAATTTTGTAGTAGATGTACTGTTTGATAACAAAGAACTTTTATTGATTATAGAAACGTTCTAAACTAAATAAACCACCTTTTTATTATTATATCTGTGGGCAAACTTTACAGCAGTGATTAAGGCAGCAAAAGATACAGTAAAATTCCGGGTAAATAAACTCTAAACCTGTTTTAAAGCAAATGTACGAATAGACGTAAAGCAGGGAAAGCAGTGGAAGATGTGTTTTGCAGAATTAAATACACTCGTTATTAACACTATAAACAGATTTCTATTCCGGATTACGTTGCTGGTTTTCCCACTTTGTGACACATGGCTAAAGTATAACTTTTCGAGTAATAAAGTACATGCCTATTAGTACTTAAATGCTTTTCAACCTGCACGATCCACGTAGACTTTTTTTGAAAAGTAAACGTTTAATTAAAAATGTCGTGTTTGCAGCTTCAATGGGGATTTTCTGATGCAGGATCGAACCAGCAAAACACTTGCTCATGTCTCTCCTCTAGGCAATGCCGTGCTTTTCCATCACTGCTGCTCCAATTCAGATTCCCGTTATTTTATCAGGAAAAAAATTGGGTCTTCCTATTAATATGTTGCGTGCATGTATAAAGGCAAATACGCTGAATGTTAATAGCCCCAAACAGATTTTGGTCATTATTGCATGAAGCGAGAGAATGTTTGCAACAGCTGGGCGCTATGATGGGTTCGGTGTTGCTTTGGTTGTGAGTTATAGTGCATTCAGATCGTAAGTTAAATGATTTCCGAATCTTTTTAATGTAGGATAGTGGAATTAAGAAATAGCCCCCATTAAGTGCGAGTGTCGACGATGACTACAAATTGAGTTTTGGAAAGCAGAAACAAAAACAATGCCAAAATATATCAATCCCATGATGTATGTAGATATCGACGCGAGTTATTGAAGTATCTCAATATTTACAATGTGCCTGTGAGCAGCCGGCTTCAGTGCTGCAACACGTGGGCAGAGATGCTTATCAGAAATCTATCTCTTCACAATTTGTTTGAATTCCATGTTTCCAGGAGGAAGCACCTGCTATAACATGGTCTACACACAACTCCCATGCAACACGACGACTGTTAATGTTGTATATTTCTCTATGAAGAGTTGTAGAAACGAATTGTGACATTTTAAAGGGGATATGTAAATATTAGCTGTGTCATTCTATACACACATGCTTCCATATTTTTCAAAGGTCGAATATCATGTCTACGGTCATGATGAAATCGCTATAAATTCAAATTTATTCCAAATTACTGATCAGTGTGGGTGTCTTATGCTTCACATTCGATGAAGGATCCGCTTAAAATCGGGGTCGGTAACGTGCGTCCATAACAATGAAATCGTATTTTTTTTTTCGCAGCTGTTTCTACTTCCTTTAAAAGAAGAAAAGCTAAAATCTTGCTCTAATCCCGCCATCTGACCCATAAAACACTAATTAGGCCAACCGAGTCAATGATGTGCATTCGGAGTTTGCCAGCTGGTAGGTCTCACTGTCAACCACCTCCCCCCCAAGCCCTGTCCCCTTTAACTGGACCTCACGGAAAGGCCCGGAGATCAATAATCAGTTTAATGGAGCTCATTAGGGTGATTGCCAGCCACCAGCTTGTGAATGGCTCAGCTCTTTTACATCCCAGTGTTCGCGCCTGTTTGGGGAAGAGTCTACTTTCTCCGAGAGCTCCAGTTTGTTTGTGTCCATGGTGAGGGCGGACAATGCATCAAGCAAACAAGACCCTTCCTCCATCCCAGCCAGGGACTGGGGCCTTGCAATGACAATTTGTTTATAGCACAATACCGAGGGAGGTTAATTGCATGTTTATGGCTGGGTCCGAATAGATTTGCATCATCCTAGAGTACCCTAGTGTATGGTGATCTATGGGAGTAACAGCAAAAGGTCAAAAAGCCCCAATTACCTAAATACACTTACTGTCTGTTAAATAATGATAACATCCAATACTTAGAATTAAAATGTTTAAGTGATCAATTGCTCAAATTTATTTTTCCCACGACGCAGAACTTATCTGTTGTTCCTGCCTACGTTTAAATTAAACACAAAGGACACAATTGGTGCTATGCTAAGTAAGTTTCTGTTACAGTTGGGCACGAGATAAGATAAGGCTAAGAGCTGCAGGGCCAAGTTTATTTTTCACCTCTATATAAATTATTGATATCAGTATTGTCGCAGTTTAAAGTTGTCCCCGCTTCTACAACCGCAATAGCCTGGAAGATGTGGAATGTACATCAGTAAAGCCAGTAAAAATCTACAGTGCCCCTAAGGGAGTTGATTTTTACTATGTTTCGGTTAAAACAACGTTTCTTAATTTGCTATTAGATTATTAGACGTGTAATGTGTGTCATTTCTGTCAAACGTGTGTCTGCATGATGCCTGGTGGGAACTGGAGCGATGGTCTGTATTTTCATGTCTCTGCAATGTCCGAAAGTAATTCCAAACAAGCCCGAAAGAGAACAATCTCAAAAAAGTGAAAACGACAAATCACAAGGCTTAGCAGAATCTCGTACAGGTTGTGATTTTGTCAGTAAACTTTTGACAAATGCAGCCAAGTTGTTGTCATTCTGTTAACTGGGAAATATATTTAAATGTGACATTGTTGGGACGCAGTTCATTAGTCTATATATTCTACTGCGCTCGTTTTATGGAATTTGTCAAGTGGGCACATTCCCTTCATGTCTTTCTATTCATTTAGAGGTTGCGGCTGTACATGTTTAATGCCAGTCGCTTTTAGAGACGAGATACTGAAGGTGATTTCAACTGAGTCTTTAATTTTCCTCACGACCAATCACACTTCAGTTAGTAAGTAACAACCTGATAACAGATTTGGCTTGCCAAAACATCAGCTGCGGGTTTATTTAATTTTAATAAATTAGTGTTTATTTTATAAAGTGAATAAAGATTTAGTGTAAACGGTCATTAGTTCTGATGAGCGTTGAACTGCAATAATAAGGTCGTTTATTTACTAAGAGAAGCAAAAGTTGACATTATAGATGTAACAATCTGTCTTGGTGGACGCCAGCCAGTCCAGGGGATTTAACAGGGACAGTCTACTGTGGAAAAAAAATTCTATTACTGAGTTGACTGGTCCTTGTTCAGATCTTTATTCCAGGTGGAAGGCTTTAGAGCGGATATTTAATCCTAAGGCTACGCACAGAATTCATGCCTGCAGAGGTCCGAGTCATGAAAGATGACAGCCTAACTACAGAGATAACAAGGTGTAGAGCTGGATGAACACAGCAGGCCAAGCAGCATCAGAGGAGCAGGAAAGCTGACGTTTCGGGCCTAGACCCTTCTTCAGAAAAAAACCTACAGTAGCCTTAACGTCTGACTGTCATCGAACGTTTTGACTGGACGTGTACTTTTTTGTTTGGAAAGGTGGGTGATTGTGTAGGAAGTACTGGTTAGGTGAAGGGGATGGGTTATGTAACTTTGTAAATATCTGTTGCATTTTCCACAGCGAAAAGGTATTCCGTGTGAGCAATGTGTCTGTTGTCCGAATTTCGACGCAAGGAAATTGGAAAAACCCGGTAATGAATGTTTACTGTCACCGCACTGAGGAAAAGGTGCAAACCGAACGGATATTTTCAAAATGAATAAATGCCTGTGGAAGTAAGAACGCGTGCGCTGTTAAGCATCTATTTAGTCGGATCGTTATCTTTTAATTTTCTTACGCGTTCCTTTATCGTTTACGAACAGGAAATATTTCTAAAGTTGAACACAACGATACCAGCAATCAAATCCAAACCAATTTGAACGCTTGCAACTAAAAGTAAATGAAAACAGGTCAAATTGCTCTGCCAATATTGCTGTCTGCTATAACAAATTCGATGACCGGGAGAAGAGAAGCGGCTGTTATCCACTTCAGCACTCGTTTCTGTTCGCGTGTAAAATTGAGATTTAATTGTCTGTGTTGAAAGTAGTTGTATATCTGGAAAGCTGCTAAAGTCTCAAAATTGTAGCTATTCAAAATAAAGTTCGCTTCACATTCATTAAAAAAAATCTCCCTGATAAATACATGTAATTTTCCATTTGCTTTGCAATGGTCGTGTTTCTACCAAGCGGAAAAATTAATAGCTGCAGACCCTATTGGATTTGTTTGGTGATTTCGGCTTGAAAGATCACTGCCCTACTTCTTACAATCTGTACCTTCTTCTCTGGGTTACGCCATTGAATTTAATATTTGTCACTGGCTTCCAACAAGGTTAACTCGCCCTGCTTTAAAGAGTAACATCTAAGAGTAATAACTCTCTGCTATAATTAACACGAATCCATTTCAACTTGTTTATGATCTGTCTCGCTATTGCAAAAGGCAGAAATCCCACTCCTAGCATTTCTCTGATGTTGACAGATCTCGCTTAAAACGTAGCAATGATGTAGGCCAAAAGGAGGGAGTTTGCAAGTGGTTTGGAGGATTTTATATTCAGTCTCTTAGAAACTATAGATTGGACCCGGGTATCATAATTTTAAAAAAACATTCTGCGCATTTAATTACGGAAATGTTCAAAGTCAAGCGCAAGTAGGCGAAGAAAGCGAACTTCAGCCTGCTCTCACTTTAACAGCTCCAAACCTTGCTGCCTTCTGTCAACGATACGTCAGATCAGAGTCAGTGACCTAATTTGGCAGCAGTCCAAAAATGTCAACCAAGTGAGAGTTCACTTTACTCGTACAGTTACTGCGAGTGGACCTTCCAATGTGTTTTACCATTAGACTGAGGGATGTTGCAAAATTATTAGGTCCCAAGATGATCTAATCGAATGAAGTGATAAACTGAATTTTTTCTTTAATCAATGCCCCTACCACTACTCCACGGATTCGTCTTGGTATACTTGTGGGATCTGTTTTTATTTTGAAGTGGTCGGTGGTGACCGAATCAAAGTGTAAATATTACATCTCACATGTAGCTGGAGCATCGTTGGGACTGTCTACATGGGTTCCTGAGAAACACCTGGATTTGTGAGCTCCTCAATCAATATTTTAAAACTGACAACTTTCCTGCGATTTTCAGTCCCCTCCCAACACCCCACGTAACACCGAGATGTATTGGTTTGACTTGCAATCTAACAGCGAGCGATAACGGGTATTGAAGTGAAGGATTTTTTTTGTTGAGGGTGGGAGAGATCAGCACTCAATTGATATGGATTGAACCGAGCTGGGTGCAGTCACTTGCGCAGTTAAATAAACACAGTCTCGTCATAAGCCTGGTAAGACACGGTGTTAAAGATAAAAACGTATTTAGAGCTGCGTTTTCAATCAACTCTTTGTTAAAACGGAGAAAAAGAAAAATCTTAGACCGTATTAACGCCTGGCTCCTTACAAGAGTGAATTCATTATCAGGAAAAAAAGTATTTGTCGCTTTAATATGCCATGTACACCGGTGAAGATAAACTGCACGCAAACAGCGCCAACTCAGCATGGGCCTTATTAAACCAGATTTCTTTTAACGAATACAGGGTCATATCGATCATACAGAAATCCCCAAAGCAAACTGCATCACCGTTCCTGCTTTGTATGTACAATCTCAATAGATTATCTGTTTATATTTAAAACTCAAGTAATTTATTCTAATGCAAAAATGAGATAAATATAAACTATTAAAATAATTAATTTTGAACAATGCAATATCAATGAATAGTTTGTTTGCCTGAAACTAAATTATTTTCTCTAACAAAGCAAGCGTGATTAAAGAATAGGAATAATTCGCCTTATGGGTAAGTATATTCGAAAATATTTAAAACATTTCCCCAAATACTTTGATCCCTCCTACAGTATTACTGAGGACACATTCGCTGAGGAGATGGCAAAGAAATCGTAAGTACAACGAAGGCTTCTTAAACCAGTATACCCACTTTATTCCATGTGTTCGCGATCAGTGCAAGCCTTTGAATCAACCGGCATGAAAGTGAAATATTGACCGTCATTTAAGTGTATAAACTTGGTAAGAGCAGTAGGTTGTTATTCTGACTGTTAATACACGTGAGCGCAGACAGATGATGAAGATATTATTTTTGTCTTTGGTAAAAGGTATAAATCCACTGCCTCTAATGCTCCAGCTTAGGGTATACATAAAGCACATGGAAATCAACGTGGACAGATTAAACCCTATGATACAACATCATTCACTTCTAAAAGATTTTTAAACCAGTCTGTATGATGCCTTGCGCCGAACATTGTATTTACATATTTGCAATTTACAGGTAGGAAGTGGTGAGCACGATCTATTTCCCAACTTCCTTTCGCAACAATATAACTTACTCTTCTTCTGAAAATGTCCTTTACCTCGTGGTAATCCTGTTAGTAGGGGCGGGGTAAAATTATTTCACATTTATAGCACAATTTGCAACGGAGATGGTGGGGCACTTGGTGGCGAGGAGCCGCTTTGCTTTAACTCGACAGTACTTAGGGAGGCGAGCCCCGACCTGATGACAGTCGCCTTGTGATCAGAGCACTCATTCACCTCAATGTCTTTCTCATTAACGTCTGTCAATTCGGAGTCACTTTTCTCATTGTCACTCAGGCTCTCCCTCACTCGCTGCTCTCCCTCCAGAGGCGCTGGTTTCTCTAGCTGCTCCTTCTCCTTCTCTCTCTGGGCCTGAGCTTCCTTCGAATGCCTCCACTTCATCCGCCTGTTCTGAAACCACACTTTCACCTAGTGGGAGAAGGACAAATCCCGCAATTTAGCAAAATCTTCAGTGTTTTGTTTTATACATAGAACCCGGCGCTTCCCTGCCTACTTAGCCCCAGAAATCTGAAGCGCTTTCAAGCGGAGATAGTAGGACCTGCTGGTGCTGGAGAATCTAGGATAACAACGTTTATAGCTGGATGAACACAGCAGGCCGAGGAGCAGGAAAGCTGACGTTTCGGGTCGAGACCCTTCAGAAGGGTCTAGGCCCGAAACGTCACCTTTCCTGCACCTCTGATGCTGCTTGGCCTGCTGTGTTCATCCAGCTCTACACCTCGTTTTCAAGCGGTCTGGTTTTAAGCTCAGCTCCAGCACCCCTCGCACGAACCCGTGTTACAAAATATGACCCTGATTTTGCACAAGATACCACTTCCTCCACGCTATGTGTTTGACAACCCCATTAAAGCAGTGTGGTCACGGTTTAACAGCTTCTGAAGAGCCACATTAAGTCTTCCTTCAAATGTACAACACCGTATCTATTAATAATATGGTACACAGGGCGACTGCCGGTGTGATTTCCATTTTAAACAGAGACCTTTTACAATTCTTTGTCACTAATTTTTGAATTCCAAACTTCTGTTTTTTTTTAATCTGCCTTTGTAATGGATTCTAATATAATTGTATAGCAACTGGGAGCATTTCCAAGTGCTTACGCTCCCTATTGTTAATGTAAACAGGATACTGTAGACGATCAGATTGGAGGCACTAACCTGTGCATCAGTCAAGCCCAGCATCGCCGCCAGCTGCTTCCGGTCAGGCTTGGTCACATATTTCTGAATCTCAAATCTCTTCTCTAACCCTTTTCTCTGCAGGTTGGAGAAAACTGCTCGGGACCAGGAGCGTTTTCTTTTGTATGTCTGGGGCATGGTGTCCTTCGTTAGGACAGCGTAAGGCCCTGCTAGTTAAAAGAAAAAGTAGCATCAGTATTAATGTTGCGGGAAGACACTGGCATGTTTTCCTTTCGTAAAAAGAAACGAAAACAAAATTGCTTCCGAGATGATGTTTAATCTGAGATCATCACAGTGCACTCTTGACACTTTGAAGCGTGAGTGCATTCCTGGCCTGCGGGCAACGGCTTGATACTTCCAGTCGTGCAAATTAAAAATGTACTGCTCCTGGCTTGACCCTAATGTCCTGAATCTCATCCCCAATTCCATCGGCTCGGATCCTCTTCAGATGAACTGTGAATACGATCGAATCACTGCCTCCCACAACCATAATATAAAAGATTATTGCTTTTTGAAGGGGGAGGGATGTTAAATAAAAATAAATTGAATAAATGTGCTACATAGAAAACTAACGATTTTGCAGGTTTGTAGCATATGTTTTATCGAGTGGCTTCCTTTATATCGTTTAAATATTTTACTGAGATTAAATACGTTTGCGTGGCCTTCCGACGTTGCAATATTGTAACGCATCTGAAGCAGAGTTCTGTGCCTCCCCCCACCAACCCCCCCGTGAAAATGGCCGAATTAAGACTATTAACCTGGAAATGAGTCCTGATAATGGTGCTGGGACGAGGTTCTGGAGTTCAAAACTGAGGAAGGCTCACCAAGTCCAGGGTCCAGGGACGCAAAGAACTGGCTGGCGGAACTCTGTACAGAGAGGTGTACTCCAGGCTGGCGAGCTGTGCCCATGAGAGAGGTGAGATCTGCAGCGGCAATTGGAACACAAGGTTAAGTTACTGCCGTTTAAAAATCTGTTTCCAATTCATTCGCTCAATTCTCCAAACCATGGGCAGCCCCTGTGTCCGTTTAAGCTGATCCCAACATCGGAAATGGAGAGAAAGTTTTTTTTTAGTGGAAGAAAGCGACATGTGTATTTACGGCAATGGGGAGCTGCAAATGTTTCTGCACAGAAACATACTGCACATTTGCTGAAACATACTGCACATTTGCTGAAACATACTCCCTGGCAAAGCAGACCCCACATTGTACTTTCCCGTCACCAAAGTGCTTATTTCCCAAAGGATGCATTCACCCCCTTTCACAGACGCTAGATGCTTCTTAAACACAAATGAAAATAGTTCAATAACCAACCCAGACAGCAATCCCATCAACTTTCCATGAAATGATTGCTGATTTTAAATTTGCAAAATATGAGCCCCGCTCTCCTAACATTGTTACTAATGCTCGAAGTGAAAAATAAAACGACAGGTCCATGCCCGGCCTATCTTACCTCGTATGCTACTGCTGTCTTTGATTTTAAAGTCAAAGTCAGTGGAGAGAATACGGTCAATGCCGAATTTGAGGTCTTTGCTGGAGGGGGCGGGGAGCTGCTGCATCGAACCGGCAGCGAGGTGGATCCTGGCCGATGAGGAAGTGCAGATGGCGGGGCTTCGTTGATAGGGAGAGGCCGGGGAAACTCTCGGGGTGAAGCTGGCGAGCCGCTCGGGACCCACGGGCGTCGGACGAACGGGGGAGCCCGGGGGTTGCATGGCGTGTGATCCGCTCAGATGGGCCACGGCGGCCGGCGATCCCGGCAGAGGTGGCGGTGCACTCGGCATGTTCTCGGCGTCACTGAGATGCAGGATGTCCGCGATACAAAATGAGGGCTTCTTCACCGAATCCAACAAACTGTTCGAGCAATAGGCGGACCACAGGCTGAAATTACTGGCGTAGTAAGGAGCTAGTCCTGTAGTGTACATTGTGCAATACTGCCTCCGCTCTGCCCTTAACTCGAAAGAACAATTAGAATGGAAACGTGAAAAGCAAGGGTCGAAAGCAGACTTGGGGGCGGGGAGGGAACTTGACTTTGCAAACGAAAAACTTTCCTAAAACTCATCTGCACATTTGGCAAGAGAGTTCAAGACAGTTTGGGAAGAAGTTGCCAGTGTTCAACTCCGATTGGCTACATGTAGCGCCCCCACAGCCAATGGCAGTGAGAGCTCTACACGGTCTGACTCCTCCTGCTGTACTACAGCTGCGCCTCAGGAAGTCGAGCAGACTTTAAAAGCTGGAAGCAACAAGGTTTTAAGTGTTTTTTTTTGACATTTGCAAAGCAACAATGCAAGTCACGAGTTATTGTCTTCAAGTCTTGCAATCGCCGCCTATAAATAAAAACGATGAAACGAGCGCGCGATTGCTTCTTTTAATATAATGTCTGAGCACTGCTGGGGTTTATATTGGGCACAGAACTAGGTCCAGCTGTTGCGGACTCGAGCGGCTTTAACTAATAATCTATGGATAAGCCAACAGTTCAAAGATTCGAAAGGAGACCATTTCAAGTTAATTGGTGTCAAGGTGTACGTTTTGTTTTCTGTGAGTAATGGCATTGGACTGTATTCAAAATGAAAACTAAATGGGTTTCCTGATTTGAAGTGATATGAAATGACGAACATTTGGGTGCAGTCCCAGAAGACAACTTGTATCAATGGACCAGTATCTCAGCAACCAGCCAGGCGAGGAGGGCAGACTGATTGGGATTGATCAAGAAAGGGAAGCACAAATCACACTTTAACCTGAAGCTGAAATCACAAACGCTATGTTGCAATTTTTTTTTAAGGAATGCCTTTGACGCGCCAGCAGCTTAAGTATTGCATTCAGTATTGGAAAAAATAACAGGTCCATTTGGATGTAATTCTATAATTATAGCCTCAACCTTACTCACAAGGCAGCAGATTTACATTCAGCCTTAAAGTCCTCCAATTTGTTTTATAATAGCCTGCTATATAAATTAAAAACAGTATTTGTACCCGGTATCTGTCTGTAACTCTAAACTTAAACGTTTGCTATCGATATAATGACCTATTGAAATAAACCTATTGCAAAACAGTTATTCTCAGGCGACTACACAACAATGACATACATCTTGCTTTGTGTATTCCCCGTACATTGTTAAGTATTTGTTTGAATTGGAAATATATAAAGACTTTTTTTTCCTCTGGACCAGTCTTCAGAGTGGAGGAAATGTCCAGCACTATTAAGTTCACATCGTTGATAGCCATCCTGTTTTGATGTGCTTAAACGCGAAGTAAATGAGCGGATATGCCTGTTAGATTTACTTAAAATAGAACCCGTTTAGTATTTTAGGATACAGCAGAAATCCTTATTTCTTCCGGAGAAAAACTTTATAATGACTGGTAGAACTTCCGTTTTCAATATTTGTGCAACTTTATCTCGTCTCGCAAGTTGCACTTGTGACGCAAATCCGCCCCGGTGCATGAAAAGTGCCACCGAAAGAAACGAAAGCAATTTGAGGAGACCGACCCCAGTGTTTCTACTGATGAACAGGAGAAGTCCAACTTCAAAGCTGTTCACCGTGGCTCTGTTGATCCTAAATTTGCTACAGAATTGAAGATCCCAAAACAGAGCAGTAAACTCCAGGACGTCAGGGAAATCAACAATTCGCATGCTAATATGAAAAAAAATGTGCAAGTCCCAGGAGATGAGCATTTTTAACTTCGCTTCTGGGTGAATGAATAAAGTATTTTACTTCCATGCGAATAAAACTTCGTTTATTAAACTAAAGTCTCTTCGGATCAGAAGTCTGAAATGAGTAGTACATATTTCCGTTTGTTTTAATTTCTTTGGAACCCACTGTTAAAATCCAATTCTTAACTAATTTCTCTGCCATAGATACATTCATGGAAATCATTCATGGTAATGATACAACGTTAGCAAGTGGTAATATCCTTTCTGTCAGTTCTGTTTTCATACCTAGTGCAGTGCAAGTAACATTGGTCTCAGGCAATGCACTCCCAGGATTTGATTCTATTCTCTTTTATTCTTCAAGCTGGGGACACAAATAGTATCAGAAATGATTTACTTTATATACATGTCATTTTAATTGATGACAATAATCCGGAATAGTTTTAGCTGGAGCAGTACATAATAATTCCTATTGTTTGGTTCTTTTAAGAATGATTAACCCCGGATGACTCTCTTTGGCCCTGATACATTTAAAATATTCCAATGACACTTTTCCGGGACACAAATAGCGAAATGAATCTCGGTGCTCAATCAGACAGACATAACAATATGGGGAAGAGGATGGAGAAATGGCTCGGCGGGCACTGAGCTGCACAGTTGTTTCAGGTGCTGCTGAGCTCTACAAGGAAATGTTTCAGTCATTTAGAGGTCGCTATGACAGTCCTGGGACCATTCTATAAAAAGATAGACTGCACAGCTATATTTCATTATTTGGATTTGAAAGAAATTTTAAGGAAAGTTCTGTTCGATTCATGTTGCTGAAGTTGCTCCAACATAAATCAGAATCAGTCAGGTCCTACCGCACCCTCTTTTCTCAGCTGGTCTGTCCATCCATCTACATCTATCTGTATGAAAGATTCACAACACGTCTGCCCATATTCCCTTCTATCTGTTCTAATTATCTATTCTGCTCCCTGCTTTGCAAATGTTATTAGGTTAGTTTTACCAGTTCTTCTGAAGTCCTTTTTTGACACTTCCTTAGAGTGTCTATACTTATGTAAAGCAACATTTACTGTGAGCATTTAAAATTGTGGCAATACCTTTAAGAAATACACATGCAAAGACAGAACAGCGAAGAATGGATGAAGAATGAAACAGCAACTGCAAATAATTTGGAATATATTTCGATCTAACGGACGCACAGAGAACAGAATATATCCACCAAACAGAAAACAATATTTGTTTTTCAACATGTAAGCTTTATTGTGGCAACTCATTTCAGGCATATCTGTGAGTTATTTTCTTTGCGATGCAGCATGATATGCAGCTGCAATCAGCTTTAGTATTGATGTAAAAGTGAGGGATGCTAATCGTTTTTGCAAATGGCTGGGTGTTTCCACGATAGCCACCCTCCTGGCGATCAGCAACAGGAAGATAATGAGCAAAGGGAGGAAGAATGAAGTGAGGTGCCTGAATTATTGTTTCGCACTGCCACCTATAGGCCGCCCGCCGCCCCGCGTCCGCCTCACTCCGTTATTGCAAAACTTGCTCGGATCCAATGGCTCCTTCACTACACTTGGGACTCATTAGCTGATAAAATATTAAATCAGGTTCCACCACATCAACCCCATCTCCGACCACACACACCCCGCCCCCAAATACAAAGCAGGACAAGAGTTAAATTCTTTTCTAAACTATTTACGGTTGGATAAACATTTCAGCAAAGTTGCAGTTTAGTGATTTAACTAGTGATTTTAATTTCCCAGTCTACAGGTGGAATTTCTCTTGATAATCCATCTCCCAAGAATATGGCCAATGTACTTCATAAACAGTGTAATGTTATACCCACCCTCTCCAGTGGAATCTGTTTAGATGGGTTATATACAAATAAGCCGGGTGCTGGGGTGATGTGGAGGTGCTGGTGTTGGACTGTGTTGGACAAAGTCAAAAATCACACAACACCAAGTTATAGTCCAACAGGTTTATTTGAAAACACTTGCACTTCCTTCCTAACTGATTAAAGATTTAACAGGAGGGGGTCAGCCAGCTATTTTAGGTTTGTTCAATATATCCGCATCAGTTGTAAGATCTTTTACTTATAAATTGATGCCTCTCTCACTACACCCGATGACGGAGCGGCGCTTAGAAAGCTAGTTTTTCACATAAACCTGTTGGACCATAACCTGGCGTCGTGTGATTTTTGACCAGGTCTAGGGATGTTACATTTTTTTTAAATCAACGGAATTAATGGTGTGGAAAAGATGTGAAAGCATATAATCTTACAGCAGTCCGACTCGAAGTGACTCTTGTGAACACTGATCTTGTGAACTTGTTATCTACAGGCGTGGATGTGACATGCAAGAGTTAGTTACAACCCTATTGCAAATATAAAACGTGTTTCACAAGAGACTGGATACATTCAAATTCATAGGTCTTCAACATTTCGATAAAATGGTTTGTTGCAATGTCAGTTGGTCTGAATCAGACTGGAATAACCCCAAAACTTCAGCTCTAAGGTGAACGTCTGAGCTTCCCGCCGATGTAATGACAAGACCCCTCAGACGTCACACACATGTTTGATGGTGATCATTTCCAAAGACTTTTACCCAGCTCACTGTGTGTGCAGGATCACAGTCTCCCGCGTTAACAAAAACAAATTTGTTCCTCTCTTCACCAACTGCGAACAGATCCCGAAAACCTGCTGTCCCCAGACTTTAAAGTCAGCAGCTAATAACTTTGAAATGTGAATTCTTGTCGGACAAAATGCTGCCCCCACACCCCACCACCCCCCAGTTGCTGCTTGCTTACGTGCAGTTTATAACAAAAACAGAAATTGCTGGAAAAGCTCAGCAAGTTTGGCAGCAACTGTGAAGAAAAATCAGAGTTCAGCGATTCTTCGACAGAACTAAGACCAAAAGACGGTAAGACATAGGAGCAGAAATTAGGCCATCCAGCCCACGGAGACTGCTCCGCCATTCAATCATGGCTGATAAATTCCTCAATCCCATTCTCCTGCTTTCTCCCCATAGCCCTTGATCCCCTTGATAATCAAGAACCTATCTATCTATCTGACAGTAGCTAGGAAAATGACGGTTTACATGCAGAAGTTAGGGCAGAGGGAGGGGTAAGGAGTAAAGATATGTGGGGATAGAGCCCAAAGAGAGTGAAGAACAGTTGGACAGACAAAGGAGTTGATAATAAAAACTGAAAGAACTGCGGATGTTGTAAATCAGGAACAAAAACAAAGTTCTGGAAAAGCTCAGCAGGTCTGGTAGCATCTGTGAAGGAGAAAACAAAGTTAACTTTTCATGTAAGTTGTGAGGGAGGGTCACCGGACCCGGAACATTAACTCTGTTTTCTCCATCACAGATGCTGCCAGACCTGCTGAGCTTTTCCAGCAACTTTGTTTGTGAAAGGAGTTGATAATGATTTGGCTAGGAGGGTGAAGAGCTGTTAATGGGGACTGTTAGTGACCAACAATAGGTAGTGTGTAATGGCTGACTATGAGACAACAAGGCCTGGTGTGTGGGGTTGGGGGTTAGGTCATGGGAGAGTTCAGACCCTAAAAGTATTCAACTCGACATTCAGACCAGAGGGCTGCAGGGTCCCCAAGCAGAAAATGAGGTGTTCTTCTTCCAGCTTGTACTGACCTTCGCTGGAACACGACAGCAAGCCTGAGACAGAGATGTTGGCCAGGGAACAGGGTGGTGTGTTAAAGTGGCAGGCAACTGGATGCTTGGGGTCTTTTTTTGTGAGCAGAATGTAGATATTCTGCAACGTGGTCTCCCAGTCTATGCTTTGCTTCCCCAATGTAGTGGAGACTACATTTTGAGCAGCAAACGCAGTAGACTAGATTCTGGGATGGGCAGGTGAAGTGTTGCTTCACCTGGAAGGTATGTTTGGGCCCATGGATACTGGGGAGGGAGGAGGTAAATGGGCAGGTGTTACACCTTTGGCAGTTGCAGGGGAAGGTCCCATGGGGTTGTGGGGGGGATCTTGGGGGTGAAGGAAGAACGGACCAGGGTGTCCCAGAGGGAACAGTCCCTGCAGTAGGCAGACAAGGGTGGGGACGGGAATATGTGTCTGGTGGTGGCATCTCGCCGGAGATGGCAGAAATGGCAGCTGATGATCTTCTGGATGTGGATGCTGGTGGAATGCTGGTGAGGACAAGGGGAGCCCTATCGCTGTTGTGGGAGTGAAGAGAGGGGGTGGGGGGGTGAAAGTGCAGGGGATGGGTCGGACCTGGTTGAGGTCCCTGTCGACAGTGGTGCTGGGGAATCCTCAGTTGAGCAAGAAGGTAGACATTTTGAAGGCTCCCTTGTCAAAGTTGGCCTCATTGGAACGTATGTAGCAGAGAAAAAGAAACTGAGAGAACGGAATGGAGTCTTTACAGGGACCAGGGTGCCAGGATTATAGTCCAGGTAGCTATGGGAGTTGGTGGGTTTATAATGGATATTAGTGGCCAGCCCATTCCCAGAAATGGAAACAGATGTTGAGGAAGGGAAGAGAGGAGTCAGAGATAGACCAGGTGAAAGTGAGGGCACAGTGAAAATTGGAAGCAAAATCAATGAAGTTTTCCAATTCTGGATGAGAGAGGGAAGCCGCACTGTTGTTATCAGAGGAAGAGTTGTGGGTGGGGGCCAGAATAGGACTGAAACAAGGAATGTTCCACATATCCCACAAAGAGACAGGCACAACTGGAGCTCATATGGGTACCCATGGCTACTCCTCTGACCTGACGAACATGAGAGGAGTTAAAATATTTGTTGAGGGTGAGGACAAGCTTTGCCAAGCAGAAAAGGGTGGTGGTGGGTGGGAATGGTTCAGACCTTTGCTCCAGGAAGAAGCAGAAAACATTACGTCATTCTGGTAGGGAGCAGGCATGTAAAGGGATTGCATGTCCATGGTAAAGAGGAGGTAGCTGGAGCCTGCAAACTGGAAATTCTGAAACTGGCATAAAGTGCCAGAGGAATCACAGATGTATGTGGGCATGGACTGGACTGGGGACAAAAGTCTGAGGCAATGTAGGAAGAACAAAGAACAAAGAACAAAGAAAATTACAGCACAGGAACAGGGCCTGCGCCGATTGAGATCCTCTGTCTAAACCTGCCATCTATTTTCTAAGAGTCTGTATCCCTTTGCTCCCTGTCCATCCATGTACCTGTCCAGAATCATCTTAAAAGACACTAACTTGTCTGCATCTACCACCTCCGATAGCAACGTGTTCCAGGTACCCACCACCCTCTGCATAAAGAACTTTCCACGCATATCTCCCGTAAACTTTCCTCCTCTCCCTTTGAACTCATGACCCCTAGTAATTGAATCCCCCACTCTGGGAAAAAGCTTCTTGCTATCCACCTTGTCTATACCCCTCATGATTTTGTAGACCTCAATCAGGTCCCCCCTCAATCTCCGTCTTTCTAATGAAAATAATCCTAGTCTGCTCAACCTTTCTTCAAAGCTAGCGCCCTCCATACCAGGCAACATCCTGGTGAACCTCCTCTGCACCCTCTCCAAAGCATCCACATCCTTTTGGTAATGTGGCGACCAGAACTGTACGCAGTACTCTAAATGTGGCCGAACTAAAATCTTATACAACTGTAACATGATCTGCCAACTCTTGTACTCAATATTTCCGTCCAATGAAGGAAAGCATGCCTTTTTGACCGTTCTATTGACCCGCATTGCCACCTTCAGGGAACAATGGACCTGAACACCCAGATCCCTCCGTACATCAATTTTCCCCAGGACTTTTCCATTTACTGTATAGTTTGCTCTTGAATTAGATCTTCCAAAATGCATCACCTTGCATTTGCCCAGATTGAACTCAATCTGCCATTTATCTGCCCAACTCTCCAATCTATCTATATTCTGCTGTAATCTCTGACAGTCCCCTTCACTATCTGCTACTCCACCAATCTTCATGTCATCTGCAAACTTGCTAATCAGACCGTCTATACCTTCATCCAAATCATTTACGTATATCACAAACAACAGTGGTCCCAGCACAGATCCCTGTCGAACACCACTGGTCACAGGTCTCCAATTTGAGAAACCCTCTTCCACTACTCCTCTCTGTCTCCTGTAGCCTAGCCAGTTTTTTATCCATCTGGCTAGCACACCCTGGACCCCATGCGACTTCACTTTCTCCATCAGCCTGCCATGGGGAACCTTATCAAACGCCTTACTGAAGTCCATGTATATGACACCTACAGCCTTTCCCTCATCAATCAACTTTGTCACATCCTCAAAGAATTCTATTAAGTTGGTAAGACATGACCTTCCCTGCACGAAACCAGGTTGTCTATCACTAATAAGCCCATTTTCTTCCAAATGGGAATAGATCCTATCCCTCAGTATCTTCTCCAGCAGCTTCCCTACCACTGACGTCAGGCTCACCGGTCGATAATTACCTGGATTATCCCTGCTACCCTTCTTAAACAAGGGGACAACATTAGCAATTCTCCAGTCCTCCGGGACCTCACCCGGGTGTAAGGAGGCTGCAAAAATATCTGTTAAGGCCCCGAATATTTCCTCTCTCGCTTCCCTCAATAACCTGGGATAGATCCCATCAGGACCTGAGGACTTGTCCACCTTAATGCCTTTTAGGATACCCAACACTTCCTCCCTCCTTATGCCGACTTGACCTAGAGTAATCAAACATCTATCCCTAACTTCAACATCCGTCATGTCCCTCTCCTTGGTGAATAACGATGCAAAGTACTCGTTAAGAGTGTCACCCATTTTCTCTGACTCAACGCATAACTTTCCTTCTTTGTCCTTAAGTGGGCCAATCCTTTCTCTAGTTACCCTTTTGCTCTTTACAGATGAATAAAAGGCTTTGGGATTTTCCTTAACCATGTTTGCTAAAGATATCTCATGTCCCCTTTTAGCCCTCTTCACTCCTCCTTTCAGATTCGCCCTACATTCCCGATATTCTTCCAAAGCTTTGTCTGTCTTCAGTCGCCTAGACCTTATGTATGCTTCTTTTTTCCTCTTAGCTAGTCTCACAATTTCACCTGTTATCCATGGTTCCCTAATCTTGCCATTTCTATCCCTCATTTTCACAGGAACATGTCTCTCCTGCATGCTAATCAACCTCTCTTTAAAAGCCTCCCACATATCACATGTGGATTTACCTTCAAACAGTTTCTCCCAATCTTACTCCCCAGATCCTGCCAAATTTTGGAATAGTTGGCCTTCCCCCAGTTTAGAACTCTTCCTTTAGGACCACTCTCATCTTTGTCCATGAGTATTGTAAAACTTACAGAATTGTGGTCACTATTTCCAAAGTAGTCCCCTACTGTAATTTCAACCACCTGGCTGGGCTCATTCCCCAACACCAGGTCCAGTATGGCTCCTTCCCGAGTTGGACCACATACATATTGCCCTAGAAAACCCTCCTGGATGCTCCTTACAAATTCTGCTCCATCTTGACCCCTGACACTAAGTGAATCCCAGTCAATGTTGGGAAACTTAAAATCTCCCATCACCACCACCCTGTTGTTCCTATACCTTTCCATAATCTGTTTACATATTTGTACCTCTATCTCACGCTCACTGTCGGGAGGCCTGTAGTACAGCCCCAACATTGTTACTGCACCCTTCCTATTTCTGAGTTCTACCCATATTGCCTCACTGCTCGAGTCCTCCATAGTGCCCTCCTTCAGTACAGCTGTGATATCGTCCTTGACCAGTAATGCAACTCCTCCACCCCTTTTACTTCCCTCTCTATCTCGCCTGAAGCATCGATATCCTGGGACATCTAGTTGCCAATCATGCCCTTCCCTCAACCAAGTCTCAGTAATAGCAATAACATCATACTCCCAGGTATCGATCCAAGCCCTAAGTTCATCTGCCTTATCTACTACACTTCTCGCATCAAAACTAATGCACCTCAGACCACCTGTCCCTTTGTGTTCATCATCTGCTCCCTGCCTACTCTTCCCTTTAGTCTCACTGACTCCATTATCTAGTTCCCTACAGGCTTTATTTACTACCTCCTTTCTGTCCAATAACCTGTCCAATATTTGGTTCCCATCCCCCTGCCACATTAGTTTAAACCCTCCCCCACAGCGTTAGCAAAAGCACCCCCAAGGACATTGGTTCCAGTCCGGCCCAGGTGTAGACTGCCCAATTTGTAATAGACCCAACTTCCCCAGAACCAGTCCCAATGTCCCAAAAATCTGAACTCCTCCCTCCTGCACCGTCTCTCAAGCCACGCATTCATCCTGGCTATTCTTTCATTTCTGCTCTGACTAACACATGGCACTGGAAGCAATCCTGAGACCACTACCTTTGAGGTCCTACTTTTTAACTTGGCTCCTAACTCCCTAAATTCTGCTTGTAGGACTCATCCTGTTTTCTACCTATATCATTGGTGCCTATATGCACCACAACAACTGGATGTTCGCCCTCCCCCTTCAGAATGCTCTGCAGCCGATCTGAGACATCCCTGACCTGTGCACCTGGGAGACAACATACCATTCGGGAGTCTCGTTTTCGACCACAGAACTGCCTATCTACTCCCCTTACAATTGAATCCCCAATGACTATACCCCTTCCACTCTTCTTCCCACCCATCTGTACAGCAGAGCCAGCCACGGTGCCATGAACCTGGCTACTGCTGCCTTCCCCTGGTGAGCCATCTCCCCCAACATTATCCAAAATGGTATACCTGTTTTGGAGGGAGATGACCGCAGGGGACACCTGCACTGTCTTCCTGCTCTTTCTCTGCCTTTTGGTCACCCATTCCCTTTCTCCCTCAGCAATCCGAATCTGTGATGTGACCAATTCGCTAAATGTGCTATCCACGACCCCCTCAGCATCGCGTATGCTCCAAAGTGAGTCCATCCGCAGCTCCAGAGCTGAGTTCTGTTGGGCAGGAGCAGACTGAAACAATGGGTCTGCTTGGGCAGTCCTGTTTGTGGATTTTTGGAAGGAGGTAGAAGTGAGCTGTGCAGAACTGGGGAACTATCAGCTTGGAGGCAGTGGGAGGAGATCACCAGATGAAATGAGGTCATTTACCATAGTTGATACAATGGTCTGATGTGGCTTGATGGGGTCATGATCCAGGGGATATGAGGAGGTATCTAAGAACTGCTGCTCAGCCTCTGCAATGTAGAGATCAGCATGCCAGGCTACGATAGTACCACTCTGATCGGCAGGCTTAAGAATGAAGTCAGGGTTGGATCTAAGCACACAGAGTGTAGTCAGTTCAGAGATAAATAGGTTGGATTGGGTGAGGGAGCAGAGAAATTGAGGCGACAAATGTCACATTGACAGCTCTCAATGAACGCATCAATTGCAGGTAAAAGGCCAGAGGGAGGGGTCTGAGTGGAAGAAGAGTGTTGGAACTGGGTGAAGGGGTCAGTGGGATGGAGAGAGGACTCTTGTCCAAAGAAATGGGCACAGAGACGAAGGCAGCAGAAGAAGAGTTCAACATCATGTTGTGCCCAAAATTCATTAAGGTGGAAACACAGAGGGATAAAGTTGAGACCTTTGCTGAGTACAGAAAGATCAGCATTGGAGAGCAAAGGTTAGGAGGGATGGTGAATAGCTGACAGGAGGTGGTGTGGGGGGGGGGGGGCGGGGAGGTGAGTGGAATGGAGTCAAAGGGAAGGGGAGGGGAGGGGAGGGGAGGAAAGTTCCAGAGGGCCATGGATATCTCTGAGTTGTTGCATTGTGTGGGTCTTGATGCCTGAAAGGAAGAGAAAAAGTTTCTGGTTAGCAGGGGGAATGAGCCAGAGGATGAGGTAAAACTGCATGGTCATGAAGCCCTGAGCCAACATGTTGCCATGTTATTGGAGAGAAAGGTGAGGGTTTACGTGTGATGCTGCATGGCACTGAGTGTAGATCTCAGGATGGGAGGAGAACAGCTGTCTGTGGAAAGTTGACCATCATCAAGATACCTGAGATCCTGGGTATATTCAAAGGAGGAGAGATGAAACTTTAGTTGAAATCCACGTGTGGTGAGACTGAGCAGGAGGCAGTCACTGACGAATGCGACATGGCTGTGGAAACGAGTTTTAGCAAATACTTGGTCAAATACCAGGAGTGACAGTGAAATTAATGTCTGTGGACAAGAAAAATGATTAGAACAGAAATCCCGTCGGAGGTCGGAGTAGTACTTCAAGGTGGGCATGCCTAGAAGAGATGTGCCATTGAGTTAAACACTGAATAAAAACCGAAAGAACTGCGGATGCTGTGAATCACATGTAGTTTATCATCATTGCACCCAATCTTGTTCTGAGGCTTTGTGATCCTGTCCTTGCGTGAAGATTTGTCCACATGCCTCCCGGTGTAACTACAACCCTTTGCACCTTGCTGCACCTGGGAATGTGTTCAGTTTTTTGAAGCTCTGATGAGTAACTCAGCGCAAATAAACTCACGCTGCCTTAGGGGGATTGTCTGGTGACAATTTTATTTTAACACCAAGGATACTGCACCGTACATTACTCACTATATTATCATCGCAACATTTACAAACGTGAGTTAATGGAACCCATCATTTCAAACAAGAGTCCGTCGAAATGTTTAGAATCATAGAATCCCTACAGGGTGGAAATAGGCCCATCGGCCCAACTAAGCCCACGCCGAACCTCAGAGCATCCCACCATAACCCACACCTTCCTGAACACTATGGGCAATTTAGCTTGGCCAATCCACCTAGCCTGCACATCTTTGGGCTGTGGGAGTAAACCAGAGAACCTGAAGCATACCCACACAGACACAGGGAAAACGTGCAAACTCCACACGGACAGTCGCCCGAGGCTGGAATCGAACCCTGGTCTCTGGTGCTGTGAAGCAGCAGTGCTTACCACCGAACCACCGAACCACCGTGCCGCCCCATGGGAGCCCCCGACATCGTTTATTGACGTTGTTGAAATATCTGTGGTCAAACTGAAGTAGAATCCGGAATGTTAGCAGATCGACGAGTCATCATGACCAATCAATACAGAACAGCCTTTAACCTGGCAAAGAGTGTCGAACGACGTTATCACAACAGTTATAGAAAGCAAATCTGAAGAAATCGTGATCAAAGTGCTTCGTTTAGACCTTGCTAGACAAGAGAGACAAACACATGCTGAGAACGGTATAGGGAAGAAGCATACAGCTAATGTCTTAAAGTAAGCGATGTGAACTACTTGGGAAGCCTCAATTACCCAAACAAGCGACCGTGAAAAGTTCCGCCGTGCAATTATATTTTCTCTGCTGGGAAAACTAATCAGGTGGACTGTAAAGTAAGCTTCATCGTGGCCTATTTCGCCCTGCCTTCACCCAAATTCAGCCTAGAAAATAGGCACCTAAGTGGCAATTTTACGGAAGTGAATAAGGGAACGGATATCTGGGGCATTACATTGAAATCGTTGTTTGTTAAAGGAAGTATCGAGACTGATATTTACAGAATGAGATCGCAGATTCACGACAATCTCACTGAACGGCAGAACAGTTTGAATTAGTTAAATAGTCTACTGCTGTGCTGATATTGCTACATAGTGGGAAGTTCTTTTTCATACAGAACGCCGTCAACACTTAATTGGGTTTCCAGCCAGTGTCACACAAGTGAGGAGATAAAAGGTACTGCAGATGCTGGAGAATCCGAGATAACAAGCATGGGGCTGGATGAACACAGCAGGTCATTCCTGCTCCCATGATGCTGCTTGACCTGCTGTGTTCATCCAGCCCCATGCTTGTTATCTCACACAAGTGAGGACCTGGATTTAGTTAAGAGATAAGGAGATACAGCAGTGGAACTGAATGTAAGATGCCTATGGAAAGTAAGGCCGAAAACCCTGTCCCATGAATATTTTATCACTAAATTTTGCAAGTTTCCAAAAGCAATATTAAAGGTGATCTATCTTTACATTTTAGTTTGAAAGTGCACCGTTGCCATAGGATACTTGTTTTTGGAACATGATTATTCGCGCTCGTCATTACATACTGAAAACCTGACTGTATCAGCATCATTTTACCAATATGACGTGTGACTTCTCTTTTCTCAGAGATTCTCTGAAAGATGTATTTTGTTTAAAAGCTTACTGTAATGACAATTTGGAGTGACCCTGGAAATCTTGTCGCATTTGCAAGGAACTTAAGTTTTGCAGATGGACTCAGCTTTAGTTATGCGTTTACGCAACTAATTTTCGTCACAGCTCTGATCCAGACATGCACACAGACTCAATGCCGGAGACTAGACAATAATGACCTCACTTAACAACTAGGAGGCATTCAACTGAGCTTGACACCAAAGTCCACCAGCAAAACTAAATTAAGTGAAAATCAAGGGAAAAGCCCTTCAACTATTTCTGACAGAAGGAAAGATTTTTATGGTTCTCGTAGGTCATTGATTATAGCCATAATTATAAATAAAATTCCTCAGGCAAGTCGCATGACTTTGTAAGAGGGAGATCATCTCTAACATTCTAATTGATTTTTTGAGATGGCAATAATGTGTGTAGATGAAGTAGTGCAGTTTATGTGGTCTACATGGACTTCAGTAAGACATTTGACAAGATCTGCCATGGCAGTCTTGTTAAGAAGAGCCCATGGGATCCAGGGTAATTTGTCAATTTGAATTCGAAATTGGCTTAGTAGAACAAAGGAGAGGGTGATGGATCAAGAGTGTTTTTGTGACTGGAAGCCTACATCCAGTCCATACCACAGGGTTTAATGCTGGGTCTGTTGCTATTTGTTGCATACATTAAAGACCTAGACATGAATGCAGAAGCAATGGTCAATATGTTTGCAGATGACACAAAAGTTGATGATGTGGGAAATAGCAAGGAGGAAGCCTTAAACTTCAGGACAATATTGATGGGCTGATCAGATGGGCTAAACACTACAAATGGAATTAAATCCTGAAAAGCTTGAGGTGATGCATTTGGTAAGACTGACATGAAAAGGAGTTCACAATGAATTGTAGGATCCTAGGAAGTACAGAGGTTCAGAAAGGTGCTGTGTATGTCCATAGATCCTTGAAGACAGTGGGACAAGAGAGAAAGTGGTTAAGAAGCCATATTGGATAGTTGTCTTTATTAGTTAATGTACTGAATGCAAGAGCAAAGAGGTTATTATGGAGATGTATGTGGTATTAGTTAGACCACAACAGGAATAATGTGTGCGGTTCTGGTCATCACTAGAGAGGGTACAGAAGAAATTCACTCTATGTTGCCTAAGCTGGAGTAATTCAGCCACAGAGATAGACTAGATAGGCTGGGATTGTTTTCCTTAGAGCAGAGAAGGCTGAAGGGGATCAAATTGAAGGGGACCAAGTTCTGAAGGGGTTAGACAGGATAGTTATAGAGAAACATTTCCCCTTAGTAGAGGGGTTAATTATCAGGGAGTGAGGTTTTAAGGTAAGCAGCAGGTGGTTTAGAGGAAATTTGTGGAAAATGTTTTCACCAAGACCATTGTTGGTATCTGGAATTCACTGCCTAAAGGGTGGTAGAAACAAGAACCCTCAAAACATTTAAGAAATATCCAGATGAGCACTTGAAATGCCATGGCATACACAGCTATGGGCTAAGTGCTGGAAATGCAATTCGAATTGATGGATGTTTTACAACCAGCACTGACATGATGGACTAAATGGCCTCCATCCATGCTATAAGAACTTTAGGACTGGACACTATGAATCTAAGTATCCTCAGCATGTCTACTTTTTTTTTACTCAAATAATAACTTCCCTTCATTATAAAATCACTGTTAGGGCTATTTGCTGATGTTTGTAACATACACAGCACTGTTCACATTTTCTCCAAATAGTGAAGTACCTTATGTATGCCAAGGCTTGAGCTGAACAACATCTAGACTTGACCTGACAAATCACAGGTAGTACTTGTATTATATAAGTTGCAGGCATGTGGACACATATTTTGCTCCTGAATCACTGCCAAGTCCAAATCTTGCAATTCTGCTCCAGATACCATTGTAGTAACATTGTAAGTACAAAAATTGAAGTGATTCAAGAAAAGTTCACGATCTTCTCAAATTAATTATAGATGTGCAATAAAAATGTGACATTACCAATGTTGCTCATATCCTTTGGGCAAATAAATAAAACAAAACCAGTTATTGCTGGCAAAACTCAACAGGCCAGGCAACATCTATTGGGATAAAGCAGAGTTAATGTTTGGGTCTGGTGACTCTTCATCAGAAAAAGAATCAGAATCGATGAAGAGTCACTGGACTTTAAACATTAACTCTGCTTTGTCCCAGAGATGCTGGCAGACCTACTGAGAGTCGCCAGCTATTTCTGGTTTTGGTTCAGATCTCCAGCATTCACAGTGCTTTGTTTTAAATAAAACAAAAGTTGTGTCAACTTTCTAACAGTCAAGTTCAAAACAATGCAATAAGGATTGTCTGGCATGAATGAAATTAGAAAATCAAGTGAAAGAGAAAAATAAAATCAAGTGTTATTCATATTAACAAAAAAACAGACAATAGATTATGTCTGGTAAAACTGAAGCTTTTCTTACTGTATTCACCCTAAAGGGGACAAGTTTTCTGTCCATCTGTGAATGCAATTACAAACATGATTCATAGATTGGAGAGAAGCTCCTTTGGCCAAGTTTGTTATCCATTCACTTTCCCTTATTATGTGAATGGTGTCTGGACAGAGTTTGGCATCTTTTCAAAATTCAGAATTACCGGTTTTCTTTTCTGTTTCTTTTCTCATATCAATTGCTCTTTAGAATTTTTGTTTTACAAAGTACAGGAAGAAGGTGCGCAGTGTTTTGTGTATTTGACCAAGAAACCTGGTTTCTAAGTCTCAGCAAACACACAAAATTAGAATGCACCTGAACTGACAACTTCGTTATTGGGAGTTGGAAACGATGGCTGGGAATCAAGTTTTTCGGTCTTCATCTTCAGCCAAGTATATTGACCAAGCTTCCCTATTTATGGTGACTATAGATCTATTGGATTGAAAGACCATCAGATCTTGGCCAAAGCAAATTAGTGCACAATTAGAGAAATATGAAAGGAAAAGTCTTGAAAGAAACATAGGGTACAATTTTACAATATTCAGTTTCTGCACTGAAGTTTAGTTACCCTGACAGGTTGGTAAGCATATGGCACTGAATTTCTGTTTTTTGACCAAGATGAAATATGTTCTCAATTATCAAATTGAGCTTCTGGTTATTGCCTCCACCCCTAGGGATATACTTAGTTTTTTTTTCCTATCTGTCTTTGAGAACAATTACATGTTAAATTTGTTAGTGGAAAGGATGAATCTTATGGACTTACCTGATATCCAGTCATAGGAACCTTGCACACACACAGTTCAGCATTCTTCAAATGCCCTTTCTAGTCACATCTGGTTTTCGCCAATCAAACAATATTAGAGCTAAACCGAGATGTAATGTTTTCAAGATGGCAATTTTTGTTGCCAAGAAACTGCAACTTTCTACAATTTGTAACATTTGTTTGTAACAAATCCCACAACCCCATACAGTCTCGCCTTCCCAAGAGTTTTGAAAGATATTTTGCAATTGAAATTTAGAACATATGAAAGTTCAATTTTCATCATCTGGATGTGTGCTTTCAATGATAATAAGCAGAAAAGCTATATGAATAATTAGGATGAATATAATTATGTCCTCACTTACATGTTTTCCGACTTTAACCCTACAAAATTTTACTCTTTTTACAGTTGTTTTGTGAATCATAAGTAATTTTCACATTTACATAATGCACTGGGGAGGATCTTAACTCACTCTGTCCAGTGAAACAGGACTCTGTCAGAGTTTAAATAGAAGTTGTGGACGCCTCATCCTGGTCCTTTCCCATTGCATTTTACCGTGAACCGACTAATGTGAGTTTAGTGTATCCAGCTGAATCAGAAAGATTCAGGTTAATTGATGAACATTAGAATCTGATGATGTACACATGAACTAGATGCTACGTTGACTGCCTACTTTCCACTTCACAGTTATACTTTTCAATGCCTCTTAGTTAGATATTCAATTTCCTGGAATAGTCCAAAATGTTTCTTAGCTCACAAAGGTTTACTTCAATTCCTTTCTTTTTCCAGTCTGGTAACATTTCATATAAGGATTGTCCCTCTCATACAAGCTAGGCAAACCTCCTAGGTTTGTTTCAAGTCTTCACAAATTTGGTCTTTTAATCCGAGTTTGAGCTCCAACCTGCATTTTGGCATGGTGGCTCATAGAAACCTTTGCTTCTAGCTGCTTTCCCACTCCAGAATCATGGCAGACAAACTGTGCTGATGAGTTTCAGGGATATCTTAGAAATTCTTCCTTTCTCAAAGCCCATGCTTATGGCAATGTGAATCAAATGGACAGTGTATTCAGATAGATATTCTGATCAGCTATTCCTTAGATCCAACTCTATCTTAGAAATAAGTAGACAGGTTAAGAAATATAACTATTTGCAACCCAACATTCTCAACACCTTCCTGTGACTTTAGGAACTAGCAGTCTAACCATAGTAAACAAAAATGCTTCTGCTATTGCCTCCAAGTATGAACAGCATAGACCATTTTACCAGCATATCAACCTGGGGCTCCCTTTGATATTTAACAGCCACATAATGCACGCTTGTTACTAGATGGACTTCAAAAGAGGTCACATTTTCTCCTACACTTACAGTCCCAAATTAGAACATCCATATAAAACTCATGTTTCCATTACCTGAGTCTGGCTGCAAGAATGTGGCAGCAATTCCAAAAGATATTTAATGATGTCACAAAAGTGGTAAGGGTCATTGAATGTTGTTCGCCCAACATCTTCTACTTATTGAAGCACTAACCTCTCACACTTCTCAATGTACCATGTCTCTTAACTCATCTAGCAACAGTCCCTGACATCCATAGCTAACATCTAAAAATTCCACTCTTCATTGCACCACATACATATTACAATGATGCCAGGCATTGATGCAAATAACACCTGATCACCAGGACACTTTCCAACAATTTTAATATGCAAGCTCATTTTACTAGACACAATATCTTCGGTGATAGTAAAGAAAAGAAAATGGGAATAACTGACAAGGGGAAGGAATAATATTCAACAACTAATAAACCATTCTGCTACTCAACATTGAGACTAACTTTAACCTTGAAACACAAAGAGATTCTTCACATTTTTAAATGGGCCAAACTTAGTGAAGAAAAAGTTTGTTCCAATATGTAAATGTATATATATTACAATGACCTATTCCTAATGTTGGAGTGGCAACAATTCAATTTGGAAATCATGTTGAATAATTTCAGAATTATTTGTCTTGATTTTAAAATTGCTGCATTCTTTTGTTGCTGTGGTATAGTTGACATCAGTACAAAGTAAATCTTAAAAATGCATAAATGCATATATATAAAGTGTTCCATTTGCTTTGATCGGAATATTTTATAAAGCAGTAGAGTAATACACTTAATATGCTTCTTTAAAACACATACCAGTGGTCAAACTGGTACCTACAGTACAACTGCATATAAAGATTTAATCGTCAGGCACGACATCCTGTACAATAATAGGATACATTATTAACAATGTAACACTTCGAAAGCTGCTGTGTCATACTTGCTACAAGGAAATTGTACTTTCTTTCTGCAGCTTGTGTGTTTGACATATTTCCTGGGTTGGTCACATTTAACTCTATTGTTTCCATATTTTAAGGAAGGTTCACCAATGCGTCATTTCATATCTCACTGGAACAGTTGGGAATAATCAGACATTTGCATGGCTGATATTAGTCCCTGAATAAAATTGATACCAAAACAACTATTTCTGTTTGGTGTACCACAGGAAAGCACATTATGACATCTATAAGATTTGGTGCTATTGTTAATTGCTTTTTGTTTGACATCTTGCCAAATTTACTGATTGTTTATAATGGCAATTATGACTGGTTTATTATAGAAATCAACTTGAATTGCTCTTAAAATATATAAAACTGGAAATTAATATTCCATGCTGGCTAATATCCACATCTGCTTTAAGGAGCAGTTAAAATTAATAGTAATTAATAGTAGCTTTCTGATTATTTAAAATATCCCCACTTATTAATTTTCTCTATTATTTTTAATTCTGATGGATTTACTTCAGCATGATGTGGCATGTTGTGGCTGTTGGGAAGTTTATTTTCAGCCAAATTAGTCTGGTGCAGACAGACATACACATATTATCGGGGAATATTTACAATTTTCACCCAGCAGGACAATGAGTGAGCCTCATAATATGTGACAAATTACCTGCATCACGTTTGCCAGGGTACTTCTAGCCCAACCACAAGCTGCATTTTCAAACAACAGCCCCTCAAAAATAGAAAAGGTAAGTCTTCTCAGAATAAACTGAGAGCTTTTGTGACTACAAAGATAGTGAGGGGCTAATAGCCCCTTGTTCAATACAAGTCAGCCTTGAAACAGCCTTGATTCTTGAAACATCACCACCTATGTCTGTACAATCTCCTCAACTGTCTCCTTCAGAACTCTGGGGTGTAGCCCATCTGATCCAAGCGATTTATCCACCTTCAGATCTTTCAGCTTCCCCAGCACCTTCTTGTTGGTGATGGCCACAACACTCACATCTGCTCCCGGCTCTCTTAAAGTTCTGGTATACTGCTGCTGTTTTCCACTGTGAAAATTGAAGCAAGGTACTTACTCAGTTCCTCTGCCATTTCATTGTCCTTCGTACTACATTTCCAATCCTCATTTTCCACTGATCTAATGTCTACTCTTACCTCTATAAGACCATAAGACCATAAGACATAGGAGTGGAAGTAAGGCCATTCAGCCCATCGAGTCCACTCCACCATTTAATCATGGCTGATGGGCGTTTCAACTCCACTTACCCCCACTCTCCCCGTAGCCCTTGATTCCTTGCGAGATCAAGAATTTATCAATCTCTGCCTTGAAGACATTCAACATCCCGGCCTCCACTGCACTCAGTGGCAATGAATTCCGCAGGCCCACCACTCTCTGGCTGAAGAAATGTCTCTTCATTTTCGTTCTAAATTGACCCCCTCTAATTCTAAGGCTGTGCCCACAGGTCCTAGTATCCCCACCTAACAGAAACAACTTCCCAGCATCCACCCTTTCTAAGCCATGCATTATCTTGTAAGTTTCTATTAGATCTCCCCTCAACCTTTTAAACTCTAATGAATACAATCCCAGGATCCTCAGCTGTTCATCGTATGTTAGGCCTACCATTCCAGGGCTCATCCGTGTGAATCTCCGCTGGACACGCTCCAGTGCCAGTATGTCCTTCCTGAGGTGTGGGGCCCAAAATTGGACACAGTATTCTAAATGGGGCCTAACTAGAGCTTTATAAAGTCTCAGAAGTACATCGCTGCTTTTATATTCCAACCCTCTTGAGATAAATGACAACATTCCACTTGCTTTCTTAATCACAGACTCAACCTGCAAGTTAACCTTTAGAGAATCCTGGACTAGCACTCCCAGATCCCTTTGTACTTCAGCTTTATGAATTTTCTCACTGTTCAGAAAATAGTCCATGCCTGTATTCTTTTTTCCAAAGTGCAAGACCTCGCATTTGCTCACGTTGAATTTCATCAGCCATTTCCTGGACCACTCTCCTAAACTGTCTAAATCATTCTGCAGCCTCCCCACCTCCTCCATACTACCTGCCTGTCCACCTAACTTCGTATCATCGGCAGACTTCGCCAGAATGCCCCCAGTCCCTTCTTCCAGATCATTAATATATAAAGTGAAGAGCTGCGACCCCAACACTGAACACTGTGGGACACCACTTGTCACCGGTTGCCATTCCGAAAAAGATCCTTTTATCCCAACTCTCTGCCTTCTGTCAGACAGCCAATCCTCAATCCATGCCAGTAACTCACCTTGAACACCATGGGCCCTCACCTTACTCAGCAGCCTCCCGTGAGGCACCTTATCAAAGGCCTTTTGGAAGTCTAGATAGATAACATCCACTGGGTTTCCCTGGTCTAACCTACCTGTTACCTCTTCAAAGAATTCTAACAGGTTTGTCAGACACGACCTCCCCTTACTAAATCCATGCTGACTTGTTATAAATCTCATCCTTAACGATAAATTCTAGAATTTTACCAACAACTGAGGTTAGGCTAATCGGCCTATAATTTTCCATCTTTTGTCTTGATCCTTTCTTAAACAAGGGGGTTACAACAGCGATTTTCCAATCATCTGGGACTTCCCCTGACTCCAGTGACTTTTGAAAGATCACAACCAATGCCTCTGCTATTTCCTCAGCCACCTCCCTCAGAACTCTAGGACGCAGCCCATCGGGGCCAGGAGATTTATCAATTTTTAGACCTTTTAGCTTTTCTAGCACTTTCTCTTTTGTAATGCCTACCATACTCAATTCTGCCCCCTGACTCTGTCTTAGCTTTTAGCAAATGAGACAAAAAGAAACAGGACAGCAAAAGGTGTCTCCCTCACCTTGAATGCTACAATTCTGTTATGGTCAAAAGAAATCAGAACTACAGAACCTCAACCAATCTGGAAAAATTAAGGAGAATGAAATGGACTGTTCAACTATTAACATCAATGATACTTGTAACCTCCAGTGTAATGGCTGCAATATTTGATTATCAATTTGCTCCTTGCAAACAATTCATAGATTGATCAGTATATTTGATTTTATTAACTTTTATCTTTTTGGGCTCACATCTTACTTCTATCTGTGTATGTGAATTGCATTACCAGTACTGCTTGCCCTTCATAATTAATAAACACACCCATTGTCATTCCGTTGGCTCCTTGTTTTTCTAGTGTGAAATGAGTAGCTGTCTGTTCAGAATTGCTTCCATTATGTTGTTTATCACAGTACAGACCATGAAGTCTTCTGTTCCATACTTCACCCCATGAAGGTGTCAGATTGAACCCTTTACCATTTACTGTTTAGTTTATAACGTTTAGTGTTGGCCATTCCTGATTATGATGAAATGATAGTACGGCTGTATAGATAATTGATTGCTTATAATATAGGTCTTGGTATTTCAACTGCTGTATAATTTACATGGGAGACAAGTTCACTTCAAACTGGAGAAAAATATGGTTTCATTTATGGATTTATATGGATAGTGTTTTGTTTTTGCCAGTACGTGTGACACAAGCAACGTAGCCATCATAAGATAAAAATAAATAACAGCCTAAACAGCAAAGTCAGCACCATTTAACACAAAAGATTTAAAACTCTTTTTTAATGCCATTTGCCTATTTTTCAATTTGTTGAAATGCTGTGGCATCAGAGATTAATGCAATCCTAATCCATGCTCTTCAGTGGCATGAAAACGATCCTAAAGGATTTGTGTCTGGTTTCATTTGATGGGATCTCATTATTTCACAGGGATTTGGAGTGCCAAAAAACCTTCCTCATACAATTTCTCCTTCTACATGGGTGAGGGAGTGTGAGGGGACAATTTTAAATGGGCATTATCAGTTTGTTCAAATATTATATACACCTCACCTGAATTTCTCATCTGTTGGAGTAATTTGCAAGAAAAATCGGGTTGAAAGTTTAATGGGTGGAGAATTTAATTAGACTCCTTTTATGTCATGATTGAAGGCTTAAGTTAACAAGAAACTTCAAACATTATTTAAAGGAGATTTGAAGTTGAAGCTTTTGTTTTGCACACATCAGAACTAGGATGCAAGAAACAGACTTGAAAAAGGAGACATCATTTTATACAAAATGAGAAGATGTTGATTGGTTGGGTCATTCTTGGCTGGAGATGCAGCAAGAGTGGCTAACTGTCAATATTAATTCTCAGAGCCGTCAGGTAGGTTTTGATATGTCAAGGCATTGCCTTGGGAATGCAAAAGATTTTAGCTGTCTTCATGAGCCCTTTTGTTTAAACAAACAGTGCAATGTATATACAAATTCCTTTTCCTACATAAAAGTGACCTAACCCCTAGGGGACAGCATGGTGGCACAGTGCCAGGGACCCAGGTTCAATTCCAGTATTGCGTGACAATGTGGCATTCACACATTCTCCCTGTGTCTGTGTGGGTTTCCACTAGGTGCTCCAGTTTCCTCTCACAGTCTAAAGATGTGCAGGTTAGGTGGATTAGCCATTTTATAGTATCTAGGGATATGCAAGCTTGGTGGATTAGCCATGGGAAATGTGGGGTTACAGGGACTGGGTGGGATGTTTTTCAGCAGGTCAGTGCAGACACAATGCACCAAATGGCCTCTTTTAGCACTGTAAGGATTCTATAATAAATATTTATATATTTAATTTCTAGGATGTACGGATGCATCACACTACAAACTGACTGAAGATCTTAAATTAGTTTCTGATGTAAGTCTTAGCATAGTCTGGATTATTTAATAAATAATTTCCAATAGCACTATCACATCTAATGGTGGACATACTTTTCTGAATCTAGTAAGATCAGCCATTAGATTTCTCAATTCACTTTAAAGGCCACTTCTCAACCTAAAATGCATTTCAAAAATACCTTTTCTTGGGATTATGTGTCCATTAATGAAATGCTTTAAATCTCAGTTTGCCCCCTCCCTGTCTCATTTGTCCGCACATCCCAAATTTCCAATGTGTTGACAAAGCTCATGAGTATCAAAGTGGAAGTTTGTACATTACACTCTCCAGATCATCTACTATTCTTTATTTAATGAACTCTGTTAGAACAAAATATTTACAATAAAACTTTTCAAGAGTCGCAGTGCAATTGCAGACATTCTGCTTAACTCCTAGCAACTGTGAAATGCCTGTTATAGTGAAGATGTTGAAATTCTGTTTCAAGACAAAGGCTTTCCCCTCTAAATTAATATTTCCCCCATAAAACTGAGTAAATAGAAAGTCTTCTTCTAATTTTATGTTGAACCATTGTCACTACTTGATGCTAATAATCAGAAACTATGCTACTCAGCAATAACACTATCTGCAGAAGCAAATGTTTCAACTTAATCACTAACCTTTATATCCTAGGAATAAGAGACATCTCTGCAATCAAATATAAAAGGGGTAATAATTTAACATCATGAGATAACACATAAACTTCAACCTACCTCAGGAAATATATCAATCAAATCAACAGGTGGCTTACATTAAAGTCTCTAGTGAAACCTTGTCTAATAAAAATATTGAGCCTGCATTACATCAAGAATATGTTATATTCGTTGACATTGAGTACAATCCCAATCTGCTTTTATATTTTATAATATATAAAGATTTCCAACTATGTTCTCCCTTTAATCTCCTACAGATGAGTTAAAGATTTATACACTAGCATTATGGGTAACACACAGAAGACTTCATATAGTTTGATAGGCAGCTGAAGAAAAACTCCAAATGGAAAGTTTTCAGTCACTGTGGAGGGAATTTTAACACAGATGCTCAGCTCATCTGATGGGATCAGATCAGCTACCTATCAAAATCAATGAAAAATAAAATTAGGTGAGGTACAAAATGGGCATCTGATCCAATTTCAGTAGTTTCCTGGTCCCAGGGTAAGATTAAAATCCCCACCCCATTTGATCTATGTTCTTCTGTCCCTACTTCTGTACATGTTATGTTCATTTGATTTTATCACAGGTAACATAAAACAACAAACATCCAATAAAACAGACATCCATGAGCATTTCATAGGGGACAGGGGGTCATGACAATGCTGTTTATGTACAGATTTATCGTCGTTTGGTGATAGTAGGAACTGCAGATGCTGGAGAATCTGAGATAACAAGGTGCAGAGCTGGATGAACACAGCAGGCCAGCAGCATCATAGGAGCCAGGAAAGCTGACGTTTCGGGCCTAGACCCTTCATTGTAGTTTGGATGTAACTTTAAACTTCAGCAAAAAATCTTAAAGTGCATGCTAAAACTGTGAGATGTTCCAACTTGCCATTTTTTGTAATTAAGTTCTAACTAACCTCTTGAGAGAAAACCAGGTCAACTGATCCAGGTCAATGCATACTTCTTTTATATACCTGGTCATTCAGACAGACACTTACTGTGAATTGAATGTTTGGCATCTCAGATTCATTGAGGAGCTGTCAGTAAAATATAAATTGAAGGTATATTTGCAAGCCATGCATATTTGAAAACTAACCTTCACTGATTTAGTTTGTATTATGGTGACAACCATTAGTTTAATCTGAATGTCCCTACACATAACACTTTTTGCCACATTGTATCATTTAGCTCTTACCCTTTCCCCCTTCACATAGCAACCGTGTCATAGCTTCTAAAACAAAATATGACAAAAATAGTCTCATTTCCAGAGGCATATGTGATCTCGTACTTCCAGGATTCTAGAACCAACTTAACAGTTCTTGGGGAACTGGACATAGAAAACATTCGGGCTTCATTCTGCAAACCCCACACAACAGCTACCCCATCCTTTAAAACAGAAACCTGCAGTAAAATGAATGAGTAAATATGTTTGTAAAATGCTTACTGTCTGCAGTCATAAAGGACATCTTTTTACAATACCATGTCAGGCTAAAATGAAATAAATCATATCATAACATAATAAGTTTAAATAAAAACTGGTGATCACATACTTGGCTGAAAACAGACACTGAAGACCTCAGTATTATGTACCACTGCAGAATACCATTGCTAGGTCCCATTGCAGCATTTACGTTTTCCCAGTTGAACTCTATATCATTGCCTCGGTCAGAGTTAAAATCTTGCCAATTCTGCAGGTAAAAATGCAATTTTCCTTACTGATTTTGTAGTACTAACATTTTTTCCAATTTGTTTTATTACTTTTGTCAGATCATTTAAAATATATTTGGCCAAAATCCAAACCCATACTTTTATTTTTGATGTAATTCTTATTTCAATAAATATTGGATAACATTTGGTCCTTTACAAAAACCACATCCCCTGAACTGTGAGGGGAAATTCATATGGTAGACACTCCCTAAATCTGTAAATACATGTGACTTGACTTTGCTACATGAATAATATGATTTATAAGAAGCTGATCTGCAAATGATTAGTCTGTTCATGTCAAAGTTACGTTCAAAACCCCAAAGTGACTGAATCAAATGATATACAATTTGTTGAGGATTATAAATGAACCAAATAAATTCCTACTTAAAGCACTTATCAGGTCTGTCTATGTAGGCTTGTGGTCATGGCAGAGGAAACCAAAGAGCCAAGGATTTCATTCATTTAATTTTAAGAGAGGTTCAGAAGGAAATTAAATTTTGAAGAAGAATGTTGAGGAGGAGGAATGTGAAGGAAAAAGAATGAGTCAAAAGTGAGAACTATTATAACATACATAGTATCTTATAGCTCAATGAAAGGTATCATGATATTTCATAAAACCTTTTCCTACTGCCAACTGACTGCAAAATTGCTGACATGACATTTAATTTTAAATTCCGTCATAATCAAATATTGCCTCTTGGCCTATACTCTGGATTAAATAATATTCTTTCCTTCAATTTTGCTGCTCAGCAAACAGTATTTTTAGAAGACATAAAACAAGGGATACATTAATTTCCTTTCATTCCACTGCTCTTTAAGAGAAAACATGTCTAACCTGAGATCTATGCTGGTAATGGTATGCCCATATTAAGCACCTCAATGCTAATAGTTAACAATAACTTAAGTTACCGACCTTTAAAAAAACTCTTCAGAAGCATTTTTCCAGTACTTTTTAAATAAAAGATTGCAGAAAAATTACTGTAATATATCAATGTATAATTCATAAGGAGTGCCTGTGAGCTTGAATGAACCATTAAACAGACAAATTTACAGACAATTAATTTAAAGTGAATCAAAACATAGATCATTATAATGTTTCTTATTAAGTAACAAACAATGATAGCCCATAATAAGACTTGAGAAAATAGCAGACACTAATACATAATAAACAAGAACGCAAGATTTCAGAGCAAGAATAGGCCAAATTGTGCCTCCTCTGCCATTGACTAAGATCCTGGTTGTTCTGATTGTGGTCTTAACTCCACTTTCCTGGCTGCTTCCCATAGTCCCTCCCACATCAATCAAAAATGTGTCTAATTCAGCCTTGCTTTTGTTCGATGACCTAGCCTGCAATATTCACTGGGAAACAGCATTTCAAACACTAATAAGAAAACGCGCAAATGAATAGTACACACCAATACTACATGCATAAAATATACTTCAACCCCATAAAACCGCACACAGTGATACTAGAAAAATAAGAGATGCCAATATATGACAAAATAACACACACCAATATCCTACAAGTTAACATACACTTGTAACAAATAAAATCACATTCATTGATACCCCAAACAACATATAACTATACACAAATTATTAAATAACAGGTGGTAACCTCAAAAATAACATTCAGTCACAATTGCAAAATGTAACATTGACTCATCCCCCACCAAATATATGCACTGATAAAATAACACTTGCCACAGCTCAAGAAAAATGCCTAAAGATACATCTATACAATAAGACGTGCCGATTTTCACTGATTATCCTCAAAAGCAACTGTGTTACCCATATATTTTCACAGACGTAGGGGACAAAATTGAATGAATCCTAAAAATAGATGCAAGGATTGTGATGTGCAAATAATCCACAACCATTGCTTTTGAGGGAAGCAGTATGCAAACATTGTGCATTCTGCTCATGTAAGTGATAGTATGCAGTCCAGCACTAGATGTGATGTTGAGGCTGCATGCCTCAATAGGGGACCCAAGTACTTGCACTGATTAAAGCCAGTCTGTATTTCATAAAGGTTTTGAATGTTGTTTTGGGAGAAGATCAACGGCAGTGCAACATAATGTGTTGCAAGTCTCTCAGATACTGTCCTGGAAGCCTTGGTGCAAGGCATGGAAAAGAAGAGAAATGTGTACTATTTACAGGGCCTCAAAGGCCTTCCAGACAGATATTCAAAAGGTTGACCAGACAGTCATTGTGGTCAATGTCACAGAATTGACCTAAGGATCTGGATGCAGTGACGCAAAATGTTCAATGGTCAGGGTCTGTAAATTCATGTTCAAGTGCTATATTCTACAAAATGAACCACTAGCCTCATACATTGCTCATTGTACCACAGACTTTTTCCTCATCTACCAACAACAATCACAATGCATACTTAAGAATCATAGTAAATTAACATAAAATATTAAAACAGATATAAAAAGGTAAAAGCAAAGGTAAGCTTCGGCTGCTTAGAGGCAGAGACAGGAAAAAATTATAAGGGGAAAAAGGATGTAGTAGAGGCATGAAACAAATATTTTGCATTGGTTTTCACAGAAGAAGAAACTAAAAACATTCCAAAAATAGTGGGGAACCAAACAGTGCATGGGAGTGAAGAAATTAAAATAATATCAGCAGGTGACAAGTGCCAGAGAGACAAATGGAACAAAAGGTGACAAATTCCCTCTATCTGAAAACCTACATCCTAGGATTCTAAAAGACGTAGCTGTAGAAATAGTGGAGGTATATGTTGTGATCCTCAAAAATTCATTAAATTCTAAAACAGTCACAGATTTAAAGATGGCCAACGTAACATTGTCTTTTAAGAAAAGAAAGAAAAGGAGAAGAGTTGTTTCACCTGCATCACCTGCATTCCTCATACAGAAGGCCTAAAGGCCCTCTGCTTCTTCCTGTCCCACAGGCCCGACCAGGCCCCCTCCACTGACAGCCTCATCCGCTTAGCCGAACTTGTCCTCACCCTCAACAACTTCTCTTTCAATTCTTCCCACTTCCTGCAGACAAAGGGGGTAGCCATGGGTACCCGCATGGGCGCAAGCTATCCCTGCCTCTTTGTAGGTTACGTGGAACAATCCCTCTTCCATAGCTACACTGGCCCTAAACCCCACCTCTTCCTCCGTTACATTGATGACTGTATCGGTGCCACCTTGTGCACCCACAAGGAGCTCGAACAGTTCATCCACTTCACCAACACCTTCTACCCCAACCTGAAGTTCACCTGGACAATCTGTAATACCTCTCTCACCTTCCTGGACGTCTCTGTCTCCATCTCTGGCAAACACCTAGAAACCGATATCCATTTCAAGCCCACTGACACCCACAGCTACCTAGAATACACCTCTTCTCACCCGCCTTCCTGCAAAAATGCCATCCCCTATTACCAATTCCTTCACTTCCGCCGCATCTGCTCCCAGGATGAGGCATTCCACTCCCGTACATCTCAGATGTCCTTGTTTTTCAAGGACCACAACTTCCCCCCCTCAGTGGTCGAGAACGCCCTCAACCGTGTCTCCCGCAACTCATCCCTCACACCTCCTCCCCGCAATAACAACCAAAACAGAATCCCTCTCGTCCTCACATACCACCCCTCCAACCCCCGGATCCAACGCATCATCCTCCGACACTTCGGCCATTTTCAATACAGCCCCACCACCAAAGACATTTTTCCCTCCCCACCCTTATCTGCTTTCCGAAGGGACCACTCCCTCCATGACTCCCTTGCCTGCTCCACAATTCCCTCCAGCCCCACTTCACCCGGCACTTTTCCCTGCAACCGCAGGAAGTGCTACACCTGCCCATACACCTCCCCCCTCACTCCCATCCCAGGCCCCAAGAAGACTTTCCACATTAAGCAGATGTTCATCTGCACATCTGCTAATGTGGTATACTGCATCCGTTGTTCCTGCTGTTGCCTCCTCTACATCGGGGAAACCAAGCAGAGGCTTGGGGATTGCTTTGCAGAACACCTACGCTCGGTTCGCAATAAACAACTGCACCTCCCAGTTGCGAACCACTTCAACTCCCCCTCCCATTCCTCAGACGACATGTCCATCCTGGGCCTCCTGCAGTGCCACAACAATGTTACCCAAAGGATGCAGGAACAGCAACTCGTATTTCGCTTGGGAACCCTGCAGCCCAATGGTATCAATGTGGACTTCACAAGCTTCAAAATCTCCCCTCCCCTTACCACATCCCAAAACCATCCCAGCTTGTCCCCACCTCCCTAACCTGTCCTCCCTCCCACCTATCCTCTCCTCTCACCTCAAGCCCCACCCTCTACCTACTAACCTCATCCCACCCCCTTGACCTGTCCGTCCTCCCGGGACTGACCTATTTCCTCCCTACCTCCCCACCTACGCTCACCTTTACTGGCTCCATCCCTGCCTCTTTGACCTGTCTGTCTCCTCTCCACTTATCTTCTCCTTTGTCCATCTTCTATCTGCCTCCCCATCTCTCCCTATTTATTTCAGATCCCCCTTCCCCTCCCCCATTTCTGAAGAAGGGTCTAGGCCTGAAATTTCAGCCTTCCTGCTCCTCTGATGCTGCTTGGCCTGCTGTGTTCATCCAGATCTACACCTTGTTATCTCAGAGTTGTTTCATCAATGGTCTTCCTTCCATCCTTAAGTCAGAAGTTAGAATGTTACACTTGGACAGCAGTGTCCAGTTTCATTCACAAGTCCACAGATAATGAAGCAGTCTGTGCCTATGTGCAGGAAAACCACAGCAAGCCTTAAGCTTGTGTTGTTAGGTGGCAAGAAACTTTTGGATAACACGAGTGCCAGGAATTAAGTATTTCCCACAACACAGAATCTAACCATCTTTCCTTGACTTTCAGCAGCTTGAGTCTATTCTGGCTTGTTGGCCAGTGGGTCTTTCTGGCCATAAGAACAGTGTATCTTATGCTGTACTAGCTAAATCTCAATACATTCCTTCTTCCTTAGGTTCTGCCATGATCTAGGAAGCCCAGCGAAATATTCTATGAGTTACCACTTGACAAGTCATTCAACGATCATTTATTCCTGGGTCATAATTTATAAGAGACAGAATTATTGTTGAAACTATTTGTGACTCTTTTTCAGATTTCTTTCAATCTAAAGAAGATTTAGAAACAAACCAGAAGATGCTGGAAAAGCTCAGAATAGTTCTGAGGAGGGATCACTGGACATAAAATGTTAACTCTGATTTCTCTTCACAGATGCTGGCAGACCTGCTGAGCTTTTCCAGGAACTTCTGTTTTTGTTTCTGATTACAGCATCCGCAGTTCATTTGGTTTGAAAGAAGATTTAGGTTTGGTGGAAGCAGTTCAGGTTGAGTTGGAAGCAGAAAGCAATAAGAATCAGAAAGAACTCATGGGGGGGCGGGCGAAGATAGCATTACCACAGTTAGTTTATGAGGTACTAAAAAATTCAAAAGACACATATGGCACAAATGACTATTCACACAAAGATGCTAATGTAGCATATATAAATGTGGCAACCTTAGGCCAACATCATCAGCATTAGGTCCTATTGAATACATTCAAGTATTTACTTGTTCAACTTGAGATTTAGTTTCCAGTTTAGAAACAATTCTATATGTTAAGAACTATTTCTCCAAAATATGCAATTCTGTCTCCAATTTGACCTACTTCTGATTTAAAATTTTCCAAGCAACGTTATTTCTTCCACCATTTCTCCCTAACATGGTTAGACATCTTATACAGACATAGTATTGTACTGCACAGAAACAGACCCTTTGGTCCACCTTGTTCACGCTGACCAAATATCCTAAATTAATCTAGTCCCATTTGCCAGCATTTGGTCCATATCCCTCTAAACCCTTCCTATCCATCCAGATGCCTTTTAAATGTTGTACTTGTATCAGCCTCCCCCATGTCCTCTGGAAGCTCATCATACACGCACCACCCTTGCATGAAAAAGTTGCATCTTAGCACCCTTTTAAATCTTTCCCCCTCTTCTAAAACCTATACCCCCTGGTTTTGGACTCCTGTACCCTGGAAAAAGACCTTAGCTATTCACCCTATCAATGCTCTTCATGTTATATAAACCTCTGTAAGGTCACCCCTCAGCCTCCAATGCTCCAGGAAAAATAGACTCAGCCTATTCAGCCCCTCCCTTCTTAGTTTAAAGTGTTTACTTCTGTAATATCTCAATATTGAGTTTATTTATTAACTTTATAGGCTTTTACTTTTGTAGCATGCTTTTTTTTTGTGTGTATTAAAGGTTTTGGAACTCTGTAATATATAAGCACCTCTGCATGGTTTACTGGTGGTTTTCCCAGAATTTTGTGGTCAAATGGACATTTTCTACCTTCTGCAGTTGAAATAGAGGTTTCCCACCTTTCGCGGGCAGATTTCCTGCTTTTATGGGGACAAAATCAATTAATTTGCACGGCCTGAAAATACAATGCTCATCATTTTTCAGGATTTTCCCAAATAAAGCAGTTGCCTGCAGCCTTAATAAATTCTTCCTGCCAAAACCATGGTTTAAAATTACCTATTTGACACAGTTATTCAAGTTTCACTATTTTGCTAGCACTGCAATCTTAGTTTAATTTACTTCTCTGGTCCTTGTACTCCCCTCATGTACTCTCATATTTATTCATTATGGTGGCAATGCTTGTGAGCTGTAAATACAGTTTTTTTAACTTCTAGGCTTCTCAGTCTATTCTACACATTTATTTCAAATCTTTCCTTTGCAAAACAAGTACCTCTCACTTCACTTATGGAGATTCGTTGTCTGTTTGCTTTCTAGCTGAACCTCTAATTGGGACTACACTTACAGATTCACATTTTCCAATGGAATGTCTAACTGGCACATGCAACTAACTTCTGGATCATTCTTGTTTCTGCACTTCTCTAATTAGATCTGAAGTTGAAAAATTTCCATTAATAAGTGCAGTTTGTCCCTTGTTGATCTTCCCTTGAATTTGAATGCAGGCTGTATGATTGTTTAGTTCCTTACGCTGCTGAATATCTGCCAGAATTGATCTTAAAGCCATAACTGGAAATTTCTTCAGGGTTTGTTGGAATTCAGCTACACAGCATTATCAAATTTCATTCTGCGCCACTGCATGCTGTGTTTAATGTGTTGTGATTCCAACACCATCAGCTTGGGATTGGGCTAGTTTTCTGCCACCAACCTTTTGCTTGAATGGATCCATGGGCCTACTTGCAGAGGAAAACCACCTGTCAGTCTTAACAAGAAGATGGCTCTCTCTTAAACAAAACTGCATTATAGCTATAAATTACAAGCCACATTAGGAGGTGAGACATTGCTACAAAGATTAAGAGACTTAGAATAAAAGGTCTGCCCTCTTTTAACTTGTAAGGTGTTCTGCTTTATTCCCACCTAAGCCCTTATGACATTATCCAATCTTTCAGAACCACTAGCTGATAAAAAAAATTCAGTTTTATTCCCAAATACTTTTGTAGCTACTTGATTTAAAGGTCAGCTTCCAGGCCATTTTGGATTCCAGGCCATATTAGTATCCACTGTCACTCCATACCCTTTGCATAGTAAATAACGCAGAAACATTTTGAAAATGGTTTAGCTCATCAACAACTCCACAATGTTATCCATCCCTCCAGAAATGAAATGCTATCTGAGACACTGTAATCATGAATTACTACACTTACAGACAAAAACAAAAGAAACATCGGTATGGAATAGTTTCTTTGTTTCCATGAACATGATATTTTCTTGCATCAACTTGCAATTAAGGCTAACCAATTCATTTAATTTAAACTCATAGCTAGTACACGTGTCATTGATGTTTCTTTCTTATGAACTATGGACTGAACATTACCTGAGTTGATGGCATTGGAAAGTAGAGCAGGCTTTCAGACGGGACGTCTGTGGTTCCCTGCACTTCTGTCAGTGACAGGCTCTGGCGTGGAAGGCATCATGATTGACATGTTTGGCCTCCAGTTAAACAGGAAGGTCCAGAGCAGCCACGCATTGATCTAATCCACAGCCTGGGTGGGAGGGCAATCTGATCCACAGCCTGATGTGGGGTTTTCCCAGGAAGGGAATGGATGCAGATGGATCCAGGGAAGATCTGATCTTAGGGAGTTAAATACAACTACTGCCTTGCTAGGTTATTTCAATGATCATTTAATGTCTACAACATATCTGTGATTCTTGGAACTAGAATTAGTAAGGACAACAGATTTCTTCCTTCAAGTTCATTAATGAACAAAATAGATTTTTTTTACATTAATCCAATACTTTCATGTTTGCCATCACTTATATCAATCTTTGTTTCCAGATTTAATTAACCGAATTTATATTTCCCATTCTGCCAGAGTGGGATTTGAACCCGTGTTTCTAGATCATTAGTCCGGGTATTGGAATTTTCTAGTCCAATACCATATTCTTTGCTTCAGTGAAGAACAAAATAAGATGTCGTATGGCAGGAGTACTTAAGGATCAGTTGGAAAGTACTTCTGTACTTCCTGGCCCACAATCAATGTTGCAAAGGCACTTACATTCTCTTTGAGATTGTCTTTCTGTCTCTTGCACTGTTACCTTTCCTAATGGGACATTGGTCAACTACTTAAAGACTGACAAAACAAGCTAAAATTGAGGTTTTCAGCCTCACTAAAATATTTAATTGCCCACCTTTGTCTGATGTGGGTTTACTTCCAATACTTTATTCCATCTCCACAAAAATCAAAATTGAGTCTCTGTTCACTCCACCACCAAAGCTCAGTAGTAGTAGTGTGTACTATCTACAAGATGCCCTGTAGAAATTCACCGAAGATCCTCAGACATCAAGAGCAGCAACAGCAGGCCAGAAGCTGGGAATACTGCGGTGAATAACTCATCTCCTGACTCCACAAGGCCTGCCCACCATCTACAAGGCACAAGTCAGGAGTGTGATGGAATATTCCCCAGTTGCCTGGATGAGTGCAGCCCCAACAACACACAGAAGCTTGATACCATCCAGGACAAAGCAGCTCACTTGATTGGCACTGCATCCACAAACATTCACTCCCTCCACCACGGACGCTCAGTAGCAGCAGTGTGTACTATCTACAAGATGCACTGCAGAAATTGGCCAAAGATCCTCAGACAGCACACTCCAAACCCACGACCACTTCCATCTACAAGGACAAGGGCAGCAGATATACATGAACACCACCACCTCCAAGTTCCCCTCCAAGTCACTCACCATCATGACTTGGAAATATATTGCCGTTCCTTCACAGTCACTGGGTCAAAATTCTGGAATTCCTTCCTTAATAGCATTGTGGGCCAACCCACAGCAGGAGCAATGCAGCAGTTCAAGAAGGCAGCTCACCACCACCTTCTCAAGGGCAACTAGGGATGGGCAAGAAATGTTGGCCAGCCAGCGATGCCCACGTCCCACAAAATGAATAGAATAAAAAAGCACCTTCCAAACTTACAACCACTTCCATCTAGAAGGACAAGGGCAGCAAATACATGGGAACACCGCCACCTTCAAGTTCCCCTCCAAGCCACTCATCATCCTGATTGAGAATATATCGCTGTTCCTTCACCTTTGCTGGGTCCAAACTCTGGAATTCCCCCACAACGGCATTGTGGGTCAACCCAAAGCAGGTGGACTGCAGCAGTTCAAGAAGGCAGCTCACCTCCACCTTCTCAAGGGCAACTAGGGACAGGCAAAAATGCTGGCCAGCCAGCAATGCCCACATCCCACAAAAATGAATAAAACAAAACTCCAATTCCACTTTTGGCAAGTTAACACATCCCCAAGTCACAAAGGCTTTTAAGGTGTTAAGTCCATATCAAAAATCATTGGAAGGGACGCAAAGAAGAACAACAAGAGTGATTCTAAGTGAGAATCAATGCGCTATCAGAAAACATGGGAGCCAAGTTGTATCATCTACAAAGAAGGCAGTTAATCTGAACTTCAGTGAGATGTGTAAAATATTAAATGCTCTAAAGTCTGCATATTAGCCAAAAGAGTAAGATAAGAAGACATAAACTTAAAGTAAATTTTAAGTAGTCTGAGAAAGAAATTCTTTAGTAAAAAGGATAATCAATGTTTTGGAATATTCTCCTGATGGGTAGGAAAGACAAAAAAAGTACAAATGTACAAAATTCAGCTGGATGATGTTATTGGAAAATTATAGGACTATAGGGATAACTGTAATGGCTTTTAGCATTTCGAATGTTCTCTTAATTAAGACTGGACTGTAGAATTTCAAGAGTATTTAGCTGCACAAGATATTGTCCCATGTCTGTTGGTAACACATATTTCCCATGCAAGTACATTCTACAGCTCATCAAAACAACTCTAGTCATACTATGTACTTCTCCCTCCAACTTCATTTCTTATTTAAAACAATAAAAAAATTATCCAACGAAACCCTGAGCTAACGTTCCAGAGTTTTTACATTTGTATTCTTTATATTGGGTCAAGGAGTCCTTCTTTACTGCCTCCCACATTTCAGCCAGTATCCTATTATAAATCTTCATTCTCCCGAGTGTGGCCTTGTAATTCTTTCCAGGTGAGCCATTCCATAAATACAGTCATCTATTGTCGGATTTTGGCGCATCTAAATTTTCCAAGACTGAATGGAGATCTTTGCCAATTGAATGACTAGCAAAGATCAGATGTTTTGAATTTTTTCCACAGTATGTTCCTTTGGGCCATACAACGTATCTTGACTGCTCTTTCATTGACCTTTCCATTCTGGACACCCCCATATCTCATGATGATAGTACCTTCAGCTTCTAGCTTTCTATATCAGAGCTCCTTCGGTCCAAAGTCACATGTGGCGTATTAACTATTTTTACTCTATCAAATGTAGCAGGAAAGAAAAAAACTTACAAGTCATTTAGTCCACTGTATCCACCTCTTCTGTGAACATGATCATGGGTACTCCCACACCACAACCACCTCAGGCAAGTGTTAAATGAAAAAAAATCCCATCTCCAAATGTAATTAAGAGACAATCCACGGTTTTTATTATCCAAGCTGCCTTCAGTATTCTGGCCTTCTGTAAGAATAAATGTGATCTCAGGAATATTTAGTTATCTCCATCTATACTTATTCCTCTATCAATTCTGTTTCCAACTCTAAATTTATCCCCCTTTTGTTTTGTCCTAGAACTACATTGAGATTCCACTCTTTTTACCTACAGGTATACGAGATCAACTCCATTACCTACAGGAAACACACTTCACGTAACTTTCAGCATTCTTAATGGGATCATTCCCTCTTCAACATCATGGTCTTACCTTTCCTCCAATATCTGCCTATGCAATGGCAGGAGACACATTTATCCTCCCTTGCCACCAGCCATCGTGTTCCAGGCAAAACAGCTACTTATTTGTACTTCTTTCAATCTGGCATACTGTATTCATTGCACTCAACTCACTGTATTGTGGAACACCATCATTCAGTCTGCAAGCACAACACTGAGCTTCTCATCCCTTGTCATTTTATTTCTCTATCTCTCTTTATATCTCTCTGCCCTCAACTTCCTGCACTATTCCAATGAGATTAACATTGCTCAATGGATAGCACCTCAACTTTTGTTTTGCCCTTTAAAGTCTTCCAAACTCAGTATTTCATAAACACTGGACTTTTTTTATTTTCAGTTGATAATAATTCTTTAATTCCCACTTACACCTCCTCAAGACCCATCTTTTGTCTCTTTATTTTCTGCTGTATGTCATCATCTTTTTTGGCATTTAATCTCTAACAAAATCCACCCTATAACTAACCTTTCCTCTGTCACTTCCTCCAGTTTGCTATCCCTGTTGATGTACTCATTTAAATTTCTTTCCATGATGCAAGTTCTCAAGAAAGGTGTCATACCTGAAATGTTAACTCTGTTTCTCTCTCTTTACTGCCTCAAGTCCTGTTACCTTTACCTGACCTGTTAAGTATCTTCAGCATTCTTTTTGCCAATTTCTAGCTTTGGTTTTATGGATATTTGTCTCATTCACTTTATTTAATAAAGTAATTGATCACATCTGCCCTAGCTACTTCATGGACAGGAAGGTTTTTGCTAATAGTTATAGGTATGCTCATTTTCTAATTGTAGCTACATAGCACATATCTCTTGTTGATGGTGAAAGTGCCGCATCAAAAAGATGCTCAAACCTCCAGGCTTCCTGGCAACTGGAATTTGTGCTTTCATTAAAATGTGGCCTCCAGTTCCGAATAAGACCAACCCTTCTTTGTTACAACTCCTACAGCAATGCATCTTGCATCTTAACAGAAATTTTTTTTTTACCCACATGTTACAAATGAATCGTTATGATCGGTGACTTAATGTTTTGATTCATAATAACTTGATCTTTAAGAGCTGCTCTCCATCAGCCAAGGTCGAACTTCCTGAAAGACTTTCCTGCACTTTTGGAACATCCAAATTAGAGAAAAGTTTATCCCATATTCTGTTCCTACAGAACACCATAATGCCATTTTTGTCATCTTAGGAAAATTGGAGCTCTAGCTTCTTCATCGGTCGTTCTGCTGAGTACAATATTTCACAAGTTTCAATTTTACTCTGGTTTAAGTGATGCTGCCCAAATGCTTACTCCCAACTTTCCAATTTTCAAACTGAATAACTGGGTATGTTAAATCAACTGAAATGTATCAAGAAAAGAGATTTTAAAAATTACTTGCTTTTCGTGGTAGGAAAATTATTACAGGCAGTAACAAAACAAAAGATAGCTGACTACCAAAAATATGGAATTTCCCCCTATTGGTTTCTCATTGAGATCAGCAATCTTGGATATGGGGGTTATTTCCAATTTCTAGGCAACTAATCTTCTCAGTATTTCTTCTTCTGTAAAAGTATAGTGGTGGAATTGTGGTTATCTCCTGGAAAAGTGCCACTGTTGTGGCTGTCTTAACCTCCAGGTCTTTCCAGGGACCCTTTGGTTACATCTGCAGGACTTCCCACTGTTGCTCACAAGCTTCCTGGTAACTGATGCTATGTCAATATCATCCACTTTGCTGCTGATGAGGACAGACAGAAAGTGAGAATTTTTGGATTTCTTCTTTTCTGGCTGAATTCCTATGGGTGCAGGGAGTCAAAGATTGTGCATTTAAAAAGCTCTCAGACCAACCAGCAAGATTTTTCAATTTTCAGCTTGAATATAATCATCAGAAGGTTGCTACATGTACCTGTGAAAGACACATGCAAAACTGCAATGTTGTCTTCATTCCAAGACAATTAAGTGTCCCACAGATTTTCAAAGTTCCAAGTAGAGAAAATGACTGGCACATTTATGACTTGGACATGGCTGATGGCACCTGCATGGAGCTACCACTTATGCCCAGGAAAGGTACAATTGAAGTCACATGAGCAGAAGGGTGGTCATTCAGCGAGCTTTTGGCCTGCTAATGATACACTTCAGCTATCTGGACAGATCTGAGGGTGCCCTTCCTCATGCACCGGTTAGAGAGTGCAGAATGATCATTGTCTTTGGCAATTTGACTAACTTACTGCAACAGGGCGTTGAAGCTGCAGGTGAGGAAGATTATGATGACTCTAATCTTTGGAAGGGGAGGAGGGAGAAGACGATAAAGTGAAGCAGGTGGAGGAGGTCAGTGTAGTCACTCACTTAGCTGACAAACATGCCTGAGAAAATCAAACAGCACAATCTAGCTAACGTAAGTTGTCCAGACGTATAGAAAATCAATGCCAAACATTCTTTTGCGACCAACACAAAGCATCCCTAAAGTCGATAACTTTCCTTCTTACTGACACTGCTTGTGTTCTACTCTTGTCATTCTATCTAATTCAAGTCTGAAAGTCACTCAGCCGGTAAGGGGCTGCATGGAGATGATTGGGTACCAAAGATTTGAAATAGTTTTATGGTGCATAAGCATTGACAATAAAAGTGATAACCCAACAGATTTCAACCGCTGAATTGATTTTCGTAGTGAAACGTCCTTCCTTTCTTTTTCCTATCATTGGTTGCTGCTCCTGCGGTTACAGCAGCACTAGAAATATGTTGTTTATTACCCTGACCAGACGATAACTGAGATACTCTTGGCTGTTTCCACGCCCCGGAAAGTATTATACAAGACAGCGCATGCCACATCCATACAGGGGCCAATTTTGCCATCAAAGCAAGACTCAGCACACAGTGCTATGTCTGGGAGGGAGGCAGGGAGGAGTGGGAGCACCTACAGCAGAGTTCCAGTTTCATTATGTCATTCTCATCTTCGTTGATAAAGTCCACTTTTCTTTGTCACATATTCTCATTCGGGGTGAAATTTTTAAATTCCTGCACTGGAGATCCTACCATAAACAGCAGCACTGGAAATCCTCTTTTCTGGTTATAAAAAGGTGAGATTAAAAAAGGAGACAAATTCACAAGCTGGTAAAGTTAGCTACCACCAAGTGCAAGAGATTAGATTGCAGGAAGGTGGTTAGAGGCAATTTAAATATTACAACAAGGTCTTTCCATGATTTTGAATTCATTCATGGGATGTAGGCATCGTTTTCTTTGCTGATATTTATTGCTCACCCCTAATTACCCTGAAGAAATTAGTGCTGAGACGCCTTCTTGAACTGCTACAGTCATCGGGATGTAGGGACACCTACAGCGCTGTTAGGAAGCAAGTTCCAGGACATTGACACAGAGACAGAGATGCAACAATGGTGTAGTTGAAGACAGGGTGGTGTGTGGCTTGGACGGGAATTTGAAGGTACTTCTGCTCCCATGTATATGCTGTCCTTGTGCTTCTAGATAGGAGAGATTGTGAGTTCGGAAGGTGGTGAGGGAAGATTGTTGGTGAGTTAATGCGAAGTGTTTCCTAGATGGTTCACATTGATGACACCATGTGTCAGTGAAGAAGGAATTGAATGTCAAAGGTCATGGGTAACGTGCCAATCAAGCAGATTGCTTTGTTCTGCATGATGTCAAGTTCTTTGGTGTCATTGAAACTAAACTGATCCAAGCAAGTGGATAGCATTCCATCACATTCTTCACTTGTGCCTTGTAGATAGTTTACAGGCTTTGGAGAGTCACAAGGTGAGTTACCTGTTGCAGGTATCCTGACCACTGACCTGCTCTTGGAACTACAGTATTTATATGGTTGGTCCAGTCCAGTTTCTGGTCAGTGGTAACCCCCCAGGATGTTGACAGTGGGGGTTTCTGCAATGATAATGCCATTGAACCTGAGGAGGAGATGGTTCACTCTCTCTTATTGAAGATGGTCATTGCCTGGCACAAGTGTGGCACAAGTTTACATTTCATTTAACAGGTCAAGGCTAGATGTTATCCAGATCTTTCTGCAAATAGACACAGACAGCTTCAGTACCGGAGGACTTGTGAATGGCGTTGAGCATTTGCAATCATCAGCAAACATCCTCATGTCTAACCTTGTTTTGGAGGGAAGGTCATTGATGAAGCAGCTGAAGATGGTTGGGCCGAGGACACTACCTTGAGGAGCTCCTGCAGTGATGTCCTGGAGCTGAAATGATTAATCTTCAGCAACCACAACCATCTTCCTGAGTGCGAGGTATGACCCCAGCCAGCGGATTCCCATTGCTTCCAGTTGCAGTAGGGTTCCTTGATGTCACACCTGGTCAAATGCTGTCTTGATGTCAAGGGCTGTTACTTTCACCTTACCTCTGGAATTCAGCTCTTTTATTTATGCTTGCACCAAAGGTGTAATGGGGTCAGGAACTAAGTGCCACTAGTAGAAATGAGAATTGAGTGCCAGTGAGCAAGACTGAGATTGAGATACTGGGATTATCATCCTCTCAGCACTTCTGGCTGAAGATAGGTGCAAAGCAGCCAATTTGCAGAACATCTACATTCTGTCTGAAAAATAAACCTTGAGCTTCCAGTTGGATGAACACAGCAGGCCAAGCAACGTCACAGGAGCAGGAAGGCTGATGTTTCTTCTTCAGAAATGGGGAGGGGAAGGGGATTCTGAAATAAATAGGGAGAGACGGGGAGGCGGATAGAAGATGGATAGAGGAGAAGATAGGTGGAGAGGAGACAGACAGGTCAAAGAGGCAGGGATGGAACCACTAAAGGTGAGTGCAGGTGGGGAGTTAGGGAGGAGATAGGTCAGTCCAGGGAGCACGGACAGGTCAAGGGGGCGGGATGAGGTTAGTAAGTAGGAGATGGCAGTGGGGCTTGAGGTGGGAGGAGAGGATAGGTGGGAGGAAAGACAGGTTAGGGAGGCGGGGACGAGCTGGGCTGATTTTGGGATGCGGTAGGGGGAGGGGAGATTTTGAAGCTTGTGAAGTCCACATTGATACCATTGGGCTGCAGGGTTCCCAAGCGAAATACGAGGTGCTGTTCCTGCAACCTTCGGGTGGCATCGTTGTGGCACTGCAGGAGGCCCAGGATGGACATGTCATCTGAGGAATGGGAGGGGGAGTTGAAATGGTTCGCGACTGGGAGGTGCAGTTGTTTAGTGCGAACCGAGCATAGGTGTTCTGCAAAGCGGTCCCCAAGCCTCCGCTTGGTTTCCCCGATGTAGAAGAGGCCACAACGGGAACAGCGGATACAGTATACCACATTAACAGATGTGCAGGTGAACATCTGCTTGATGTGGAAAGTCTTCTTGGGGCCTGGGATGGGAGTGAGGGGGTAGGTGTAGGGGCAGGTGTAGCACTTCCTGCGGTTGCAGGGAAAAGTGCCGGGTGTGGTGGGGCTGGAGGGGAGTGTGGAGCAGACAAGGGAGTCCCAGAGAGAGTGGTCCCTCTGGAAAGCAGATAAGGGGTGGGGAGGGAAAAGTGTCTTTGGTTGTGGGGTCTGATTGCAGATGGCGGAAGTGTCAGAAGATGATGCGTTGGATCCGGGGGTTAGTGGGGTGGTACATGAGGATGAGGGGGATTCTGTTTTGGTTGTTATTGCAGGGAGGGGGTGTGAGGGATGAGATGCAGGAAAATTGTCTCTTTCAATTCCTCCCACTTCCTGCAGACAATGTGGGTGGCCATGGGGCTTGGCCTGCTGTGTTCATCCAGCTCTACACCTTGTTATCTCAGATTCTCTAGCATCTGCAGTTCCTACTATCTCTGAGCTTTCAGTTGCCAGCCACATTCAACACACCACTGTGTTCCCTGGCCAACAGTTCTGTCTCAGGCTTGCTGCAATTCACTACCAGGACTCAGCTCAAGCTACTGGAAGAATAGCATTTAATTTTCTGCTTGGGGACCCTGCAGCCTTCAGGACTTATTATCAAGTTCAATGATTTTAGGGCCAGAACACCTTCTTCCATGTCCTTTACCCATCCACACACCACAGGCCCTGTAATGACATGTGCTGCTTTCAGCCAACTCATTTTTACCTAATTATCCATCCCCTTGACTGCCTAACTGTCTTTCTCTCCCTCTGGGCTCCATTACCACCTATTGTTTTCTCCTTTACACCCTGACCCTACCTTCTCTCTTTAGTATATATACCACCTTTTCCTCGTTACTATCAGTTCTGAAGAAGGGTCACTGAACCTGAAACATTAACTCCGCTATCTCTGCACAGATGCTGCTGAGGGGGCCTGCCAAGTTTCTCCAGCAATTTCTGTTTTTATTTCAGATTTCCAGAATACCTTTGTTTTATTTATCATTTTTAGGTATGCTGGTGCTGCTTCTGATTTGATGGTAACGGCTACTTGCTGGTACATGATGTTATAGATTGTGGTTGAATACAGTTCCGCTGCTCCTGATGTCCCACTGCACCTCTTAGATGCCCAATTTTGAGTGACTAGGTCTATTTGAAGTCTGCTGCATTTACCACAGTTGCAGTGCCACACAAGACAGTGGAAAGTATCCTCAATGTGAAAACAGGACTTCACCTACACAAGGATTGTGTAGTGGAGTTTCTTTCACCATCTCGCGTGGAAGTTAGTGAGTATGACGTCGAGTATATCTTTCCCTGTATACTGTATACTGTATACGGTATATTGGTATACTGTATCCGCTGTTCCAGATGTGGCCTCCTCACCATCGGGGAAACCAAGCGGAGGCTTGGGGACCGCTTTGCAGAACACCTACGCTCGGTTCGCAACAAACAACTGCACCTCCCAGTCGCGAACCATTTCAACGCCCCCTCCCACTCCTTAGACAACATGTCCATCCTGGGCCTCCTGCAGTGCCACAACGATGCCACCCAAAGGTTGCAGGAACAGCACCTCATATTTTGCTTGGGAACCCTGCAGCTCAATGGTATCAATGTGGACTTCACAAACTTCAAAATCTCCCTTCCCCCTACCGCATCCCAAAATCAGCCCAGCCTGTCCCCGCCTCCCTAACCTGTCCTTCCTCCCACCTATCCCCTCCTCCCACCTCAAGACCCACCTCCATCTCATACCTACTAGCCTCATCCCGCCCCCTTGACCTGTCTGTCTTCCCTGGACTGACCTATCCCCTCCCTAACTCCCCACCTACACTCACCTTTACTGGCTCCACCCCCACGTCTTTGACCTGTCTGTCTCCTCTCCACCTATCTTCTCCTTTATCCATCTTCTATCCGCCTCCCTGTCTCTCCCTATTTATTTCAGTATCCCTTTGCCCTCCCCCATTTCTGAAGTAGGATCTAGGACGGAAATGTCAGCTTTCCTGCTCCTCTGATGCTGCTTGGCCTAGTGTGTTCATCCAGCTCTACACCTTGTTATCTCTCTCCCTCCTGTTGGTTTCCTCACAAGCTGCTGCAGACCCAGTCTAGCAGTAATGTCCTTTAGGAATTAGCCTGCTTAGTCAATAGTGGTGTTGCCAAGTCAGACTTTGTGATGGGTTTTGGAGTCTCCCATTCAGATTAAATTTGTGCCTTTGCAACATTCAGTGATTCCTCCAAGAGGTGTTCAACTTGGAGGGGTACTGATTCATCACCTAAGGGTGGGGATGGGGAGTGATTATTAGCAAGTTGCTTCCCTCTCTGTGTTTGGCTTGATGTTGTGAGATTTCTTGGAATCCAGAGTCAATGTTGAGGATGCCCAAGGCAATGCCTTCCCAACTGAACATCACAGTGCCACCACCCTGGTAGGTCTGTTCTGCCAGTGGAATAGGATATACCCAGGGAATGGCGATGGTTGTGTCTAGGACATGGTTTGTAAGGTTCTGAAAGCATGACGATGTCAGGCTATTGCTTGACTAGTCTGTGGGACAGCTCTCTAAATTTTGGCACAAGCCGTAATTGTTAAAAAGAAGAACTTTACAGGATTGACATTCTGTGTTTGCTGTTGTTATTTCTGGTGCCTAGGTTCATGCCAGGTAGCAGAACCAGTTGCTTTCCTTTCTTTAGGCTTTGTACCTGCGACACAATTAAGTGGGTAGGGGTAATATCCCTTTTCAGAAGGCATTACAAGTCGATAAGATCATACGGTATAGGAACAGAAGGGGGCAATTCAGCCCATTGAGAGTGTTCCACCATTCAATGATCACAGCTTATCTGATAACCCTCAACTCCACTTTCCTGCCTTTTCCCCATAGCACTTGATTCCCTTACTGATAAAAAATCTGTCGCTCACAGTCTTGAAAATACCTAACAACTCAGCCTTGAGTCAACTACATTGTTGTGAATCAGAAGTCAAATATAGGACAAACAGGTAGGGATGGCAAATTTCTTTACCTAAAGGACATTAGAGAACCAGACTTTTTTTTTAAACCATATCTGATAATGGTTACATGGTTCTCATTAGGCTAGCTTTTTAATTTCACATTTTAAAAAAAAAGAGTTCAATTTTCACCATCATGAGATTCAAACCAATGTCCCTAGAACATTGGCCTGGGTTTTTTGGAATAAAATCCTAATGACCTTACCAATACACTACTACCTTGCTCTCCCAGGAATTTCCCAGTTAATGTCCAAAATCCTACCAAACTGACTCAGGCTTTACGTATGTTTATTTATTTTTGGATACTGTATACATTGTGATGCTGAATATATCACAAACTGTACAGGTCAGGTCAGACAGAAGCAATCATCTTTTCTTGTCCAGCATGGCTCTTAGATGTCAAACATGGCTCAAATGGTCGGATGCTTGAATCAGAAGCTTGCTTGCTTAAATGTTGTTCCAAGAAGTGAGTTCAGAAATGTGGGTTAACGTACCATTGCAATATTGAGGGACTGCTGCATTGTTGGTGCTGCTGACTTTTGGATGAGGCATTAAACTGAGACCCAGTCTGCCTTTTCAAGGGAACGTAAAAAATCCTGGATGGAAATTAATCCAGCCTGTCATGGCAGGAAAGGTAGCAGCTGAGGACAAAAAACTGTGCAAGAAGTCACGTCTCAGTTACTTCCCACAATTGTAAGACAGTGTTGGGGCAGTACTGATATTCAAAGGTTGACTGTTCGTCATTGATAGGCAATTACAGTCATTAATGCGCCTTTTAAATCTTTAAAGGTGAATTCACATGACCTAGTGTTGCCTGAGATAACAAGGTGTAGAGCTGGATGAACTCAGCAGGCCAAGCAGCATCATTGGCCTGCTGTGTTCATCCAGCTCTATACCTTGTTATCTCAGATTCTCCAGCATCTGCAGTTCCCACTACCTAGTGTTGCCTGACAAGTTGAAATGGAAACTCCATGGATTTGCCATCACAGTTGAAACCTGCCCAGTTAAACCTGGCGACTCATAAGGGGATCTTCCTGAGCTGGTGTCACTTGGAAGCTGACCTGCATTGAAGTTGAATCATTTGTTGTGTTTAGATCCAGTGTGAATCATTTGGAGCTATTGCATGATTATCAGGTGATGACGGTTTTCTGACATTAGAGACCTCAGCCACTTGATCTAGCAGCAAGCCCAGAGCACTTTCACTAATTTACAGCTGTCACATGATTGGTTCTGTTTACTTGTTTGGAATAGATGCCACATTCTTAATGACTTCCTGTCTGTCAGTGAGACCTGCTTCAAGAACATTTATCTAGGCCCCCTCCCAAGACATTATTTCAAAGAAGAGAAGGAATGTTAGCCCTGGAATACTGGCTAACATCTATCCATCAATCAACAATACCCAACAAATTATCTAGTCATTATCACATTGTTGTTCATATGGATTTGCTGTGTGCAAATTGGCCTCTACATATTCTGCATTTTAATCAGTCTTCAAAAATACTTCATTGGCCATAATGGGCTTCTACACATCCTGTGGTCATGAAGGATGCTATATCAATGCAAATTTTATTCCCATTAATTTCTCCAGTACATTTTCTTACTACTTTATGTTTATCATAGACCCTTGGTTGTAACTTGTTCTTTGAGTCTTTTACTGGTAAAACAGATGGAAAATATCTATGTAACCTATTATTCCCATTATAATTTCCCCTTCTGTCTGCCCCTAACCAGGCTTACATTTTGCTAATCTTTTCCCTTTAACAAATTTGCAGTTTTGACAATCGGTTTTCATGTTTCCTGCTACTTTATTCTCAGTTACATTTTCTCCCTGCTTATCATTTTCTTGGTCATCATTTGATGATTTTTCAAACTCTTAACCCTTTTTAACAACAATGTATGTCTCTTCTTTTTACTTGATACTAGCTGTAACTTCTCCAGGTAATCATGGTTTTCCACCTTTCCAGACATTTTGTTTTCCCACAAGGAAATATATATTCATTCAAAATTACAAATTATGATTTAAAAATTTGCAATTTGCTTATCTATCATGGAAACCTTTAATCTAATTTCCTAATCTAGCCTCACCAACTCTCCCATACAACTGTACTTAGTTCAGTTTAAAATTAAGATTTCAGGTTTGGCATTTAATCAGATGAATCTCAAAGCCAAGTTGAAATTCTATCATATTATCACTCTTCAGTGGAGAATCCTTTACTATCAGGTTACTGATTAATCCTGCCTCATTATACTATACTGGGTCCTAAATGTTGCTAAAAAGAGATGTAAAGTCAAACTTTTTCTCATCAAGACTGGCACATGAAACTAAATCTGGGAAGGGAAAATCAATATAGCAAGAGAAAAGGGTGTTGATCAGTTGGACCATGGTTGACATGGAGATGCAACAGGAACTATTAACAGTCAATCTTAATTAAGCATTTGATATATTGTTATTTTAAAAAACTACCTTGAATACATTCCATGGACCAGCGTCTGTGGCATGACCACTACTGGGGGCCTACACTCTACTCAGAACCGTGTTTTCTGCCATTCGTTATTTCTTAGATCCACCCGTACAAATTTTATATCTTGACTTTCTAGACCAGGATCCTTTCTTACCACAGCTTCTATCCTATCCTATATAAACAGGACTACCTCCTTTCAATTTTGCCTATCTTTTCTAAAGTTGAATACCTTGAATATTTCATTCCCAACTTTAGTCCCCATACAACCATATTTCAGACCAAACACTATCTCTATTGGTGCCATTAATTAATCAACCTTGTTATGAAAGCTTTGTGTATTTATGTGTAGCACTTTAACTTTCCACTATCTTTTCCTGATGGGGTCAATATTACAATATTACAATAGTTGATAAACTCTATCTCCACTCCTCTTGCACTTTACCTGATTTTATTCAAACCCATATACTGCTCTTGACATTTTTTTTCATCAGACATATACATTTAACATGCCCTGAATGATGCAGGAATTAAATGGAAATTGTTTCTTATGGTTAACCACAGTAAGAAGAGCAAATGTGTAAATACATCCTACATTACTGATGTCACTGAATTGATAAAAACAGCTTTCTATAGGCATCCTGAGCAACACCTGAAACAAATGGTTGGTCTATGGCAAATGTTGATAAAGATCCAGATTAAGGACTGCTCAACAAAACTTGCTAGCATTGAAACTTTCATGTGCTTGCTGCTGTATAACCAATTCCAAAAAAAAGTGAAGTCTTTTGAAATAAATCTCCCTAAATATGAAGTTATGAAAATCAGGAGTGATCATTCCAACCTTGGACAGCAGTGGAACAGTTTAATATCACGTTGCTTGCGGCCTAATTTTCATTTGAGAAATGACAGAACAGTTGGAAAACTTTCACGCGCATCCTTGACTCTACCACTCCGTGGAATTATATTTAATAGCCTTAGCTGCCAATAATGACAAGTAGAATTAGCTTCATTGAAAATTTCTACATTGCTACAAACTTTTTCCACTATTTTTCCTGCATTGTCTTGCCCAGTCTGAGGGTGACTCCACCTCAACAACATAATAATCCAGACAAGGTGAAGGTATTTGCAGATGAAAGTCAGAGACTGAATCTTTTATGACATCTTGAACTTCCTCTGCACAGAATTAAGAGCACGTCGTCAACGCAACCTCTCAGTTGTATCAGTGCATGATCTGGAAAGACCAGTTGACTGGGGACAGAACAGATACTTTAAAGGCAAACAAATACTAGCTATTGTGGGATGAATGGCAAAGACATTGAAGTGAAGAGCTTGAATTTAAATTTTAGTTCTGGATATTCAGCCATCCAGGGGTTTCTGGTAAAAGACATTGATAGATTTTATGGAAAAGGAAATTTAAGGTTTTGTAATCTGTAAATGTCTTATGTACCCAAAGATTCAAAGTAACTTTAGAAATTGCAGATGGGAATGGTACTGAAATTGTTGCAGCTCGTCCTGTTTTTTACAATTATGTTATCTTATCTCTATTCATGATGATTCCATAAATCTATACTTTTACACGTTTGTATTAAAAATAAAGAAAATGTTCCCACCGCTTGTGCTTGACCCTTTGTGGGTGGCAAGAGATAAATGCATCAAACTTGTTGAAATTGTTTTTTCTAACATTGTCTTTCTTTTGTTTATTTAAGCTGGTGCTGATAAGACCTCCAGTGAATAGAATGCTTTGGCATTTTAGTGCCTTTAAAGTTCTGCAGTTATCATTGAGCATTTTTACAAATCTCTACCTCAGTATGGAAAACCTGATCCAAAACAAAAATCTGAATGGCATGGTGAGATGTGAAAGCCTAAACAGTAAGCTTGATTACATTAGGGTAGGACAGTGAAAGGATAGCTACTGTTAGTAATGGATGGGGTGGTTCTGCAGATCTGGCTGACAGACCATCCCAAAGATAATCTTAATTTGAAATGCTGAAATTTTGATTCATGGAAGAGGGGAGGAGGTGTAATTTTCAATTTCATTATCTGGGAAGTAATTTGGTGAAATCAATTGGATGATATCAAATGGCTTGCAAAATGGCATAAAATCAACAATGCAGGATTACTGCCCAGCTGGTAAAGGTGAAAATGGTTTTAAAATACTTTAATAATCCAATATTCCCTAAAAGTAGTGAATTTTATTTTAACTCATTTGCCCACGTTTCTGTTTGTGTTTTTATTTTTCCTCCTTTTACAGCTTTCTTGAGTCCTGCAGGAATACAACAGCTTAGACTGAAGCAGCTGCCACTGGTACTGCACACCAACAGTAACCCCCTGTACGTAAAACGTATCTGTACCATGTCCCATTCATCCATCTATCTCTTGGCTCGCTGACCTACACTGGCTCCTAACCTTGCAAGACCTTAATTTTAAAATTATCATCCTTTTTTAAATCTTATCGTGGTCATTCCTATCTCTGTAATCTCTTCCAATGTGACAACCCCTGAGATCTCAGTGCTCCCTCAGTTCTGCCTTCTTGTGCATTCCCATTTCTTTTTCACTCTCTCCCAGTCTAGAACATAGAACTGTGGAAGAAAAGCATACCCAGTGCCCAAGAAAGATCAATGTTGCCTTACCCAATCAACATTGGCTGAGGGCAACTCCATCTAAATGCAATAGATAAGATTTGATCAATATCACCTCCAGGACAGGAGTCAATGAAGCATCTTTTTTCTGTTTTATTTTTGCCGTGCTCAAGGTGTTACATGGCTGTGACTTGCTGGGAATTGAGAAATTGTGATCAGGATAAGGAAGTAGCCAGTCATGGTCTTCTAGCCATTATGAGGTGTGGGGCAGACCAAACAGATCATGGTTTTCTTTATGAGAGTATACAATGGTGTATGGTTAGAGGTAAGTAACAAACAGATCTATGACAAAGACAGAAATTGCTGGAAACACTCAGTAGGTCTGGCAGCATCTGTGGAGAGAAATCAGAGTTAACATTTCAGCTCCAGTAACCCTTCTTTAGAACTGATTGTAGCTAGGAAAAGGTTGGTATATATGCTAAAGACGGGGTGAGGGGAGTGGAGGAGTAAATGATAGGTGGAGATGGAGCCCAGAGAGAGATAACAGTTGGGCAGACAAAGGAGTGGGTAAAGCCTGGGAGAAATAGTAACTGCTGATGGGGACTATTAGGGGCTGACAATAGGTTGTTTGAGGTAGCAGTCCATGTGACAACAAGGCCTGGTGTGTGAGGGTCGGAGTAAGGACATGGGAAAAGGTGCTCAGGCACTAAAACTGTGGAACCTTGACATCGAGTCCGGAAGGCTGCAGAGTTCCTAATGAGGTGCTATTCTTTCAGTTTGCACTGAGCTTCACTGGAGCCTTGTAGCAAGCCTGGGACAGAGATGTTGGCCAGGGAACAAAGTGATGTGTAGAAATGGCAGGCTACTGGAAGCTCAGGGTCATTTTTGCAGACAGGATGTAGGTGTTCTGAAAAGCGGTCATCAAGTCTGCACTTTATCTCTTTATTGTAAAGGAGACCACATTATGAGCAGTAAATACAGTAGACTAGATTGAGTAAAGTGGAGGTAAACAGCTGCTTCCCCTGGAAGATGCGTCTGGGACCTTGGACAGTGAGGAAGGAGGAAATAAACAGGTAGGTATTGCACCTTCTGTGTTTGCAGGGAAAGTGCCTTGGGGGTGTGAGGATGTGTTGGAATGGAGGAGGAGTGGGCCAATGTCTCCTGGAGGGAACGGCTCCTGTGGAAGCCTGGCAAGGGAGGGGAGGGGAATATATGTCTGCTGGTGTTTCCCCACTGGAGGTGGTGGAAATGGAAGCTAATGATCTTCTGGATGTGGATGCTGGTGGGACAGTAGGTGAGGACAAGGGGAACCCTATTGCTTTTGCGGGACGGAGGAGGGGGTAAGGGATGAAGTGAGGGAGATGGGTCGGACCCAGCTGAGAGTCCTGTCAGATACGGTGATGGGGAATCCTCAGTTGAGGAAGAGGGTGGACATTTCGGATGCCCTCTTGTTGAAGCTGGTATCACCAGAATGGATGCAACGGAGGTGGAGGAACTGGGAGAATAAAGACTTTGCATAAAATACGATGGGAGGATGTATAGTCAAGGTAGCTGTGGGGATCTGTGGGTTTATAGTGGATATTGATCACAAGCCTATTCCCAGAAATGGAAACAGAGATGACAAGGAAGGGAAGGTAGCAGTCAGAGATGGACTGGGTGAAGGTGAGAGCGGGGTGGAAATCGACAGAGAATTTGATAAACTTTTCTAATTCCGGATGAGACAGCGAAGCAGCACCGATGATGTCATTGATGTATCAGAGAAAGACTTGTGGATGTGGACCAGAGTCTGAATGGAACAAGAAATGTTCTACGTACCCCACAAAGAGACAGACATGACAGGGACCCATGCAGGTACCCATGGCCACCCTTTGACCCAAAGTAAATGAGAGATATTAAAGGAGAAGTTGTTCAAAGTGAGGATAGATAAATAGATCTACGACTACTGACATTGCAATGGCTCTATTTTTGACTTAAAATCCTCCTAAACTGGCCCTCAACTCATTGTGTTTTTTAATATTGGTTCAGTTACTTAAAAGGCCACTGATACAGGAGGGTGATCTGATAGAAAGCATCTGTGATAGAGGTATAATGGATGGAGTGAAATCTTACTGGCAGAAGAACATTGGCACTCTGATGGTAAAGTTAGTCGAACATGGTGGAAGCATAGCATTCACCTTCCAGAGGTGGAGTTTTTAAGTAATATATTATTGTTGTTACAATGAAAAAAATCAATCTGGGCACTGAGTTTTCTTGAGAAGGAGTTATGTCTGAAAAGAGAGAATATCTAGGCAACGTCTGCTACCTTCTGTTGGCTGCAGGGATATTGCTGGTGACCTAGGAGACCATGAGAACACTTTCACCACAGGGATCAGGCCAAGGATGGAGAAAATGTGACAAAACAGCAAAACAAAGGAGAAAAATGTACCTAAATGCCTCAACTACACCAAGTTAGAAACTGATATTTTCTAAATTTATGTTTTAATTATGTTTCTAAATAAATGCTTAAATGACAAACATTTGAAGAAAGGAATAAGGAGAGACAGTTATCATTTCTTCACAGGTCCAGACTTTCTTGAAAACAATTAACTAAAAGAAACATTGTAGGAAAGCTGCACTCCATTAATGGGCCAGTGTGTACATTTTTTAAAATACTTTTGACATAAGGTCTGGTCTACATAGACTGTGCGTGGCATCCCCTTTCTTTAAAACACATTAATAATAACGGATTTGTGGGTTATAAAGCATAAAACATCCCTTCACTACCTTTCAAACATTGCACCAAGTCAAAAGACAACAAAAAGAAGTTAACATTTCCAGGTCACACATGTGTCATCTTGTATATATCTTTATATTTTATCTCATTCTCTGGCTCCTTTCGGATCAGTGTCTATTCAGGCACTGTGATTGTCTTAATAAACACAAAAGTCAGGGACAAAAGAATAGTGATATTCCAAACCATATCTTGCAATAAATAAGAAATCGCAGTGCTCACATTAAGCAACTAAGTGAATTAGCAAGGAATCTTCCATCACCAGGGTCAAGTAACAGTGTATTTTTAGTTTAATTTATGGGGAGATTGTCACTGCAGTGTAAACACTCTGCTGAGTCAGCCTGTGGAGGAGTGCTCAATAACATCAGGGACCCACCCTGAGCCCTTACTGAAACACTGTCCCTATTAAGACTGAAATTTAACAGGCTTTACCGACTAATGAAAATATCCTTAAGTCATCTTCTTTTGTCACATGACCAATAATTAGAAGTAATTTTAAGTTAGGAAAACAAGCAAGTTAACACACTAAATAGCAAAACTACATTGACGCAGATTCCATTTGCAGATTTGTGCTGAGATAACTGTCAAAGAACAGGGGTGATAATCCAATTACTTTCAAAGTCCTTCAATTAGGGCAGCGAAATCTTTGACTAGCTCTACTCCTATCTGCTATTCAGCTGGAATAGGTGGTCCAGATTTTCTGGTATCACACCAGAAAACCCGCAACCTGTCAGTGTTTGCCATCAGTATTCTGTGAAAGTGACAGGAACTCCTGCACATGCTCAGGTAAATGTAGATATTCTGAAGTTCCTGTCAGTGATTTCCTGTTCCTCCACAGGGAACTCTAAAAAAGCTGACACATACAGAAATCATAGAATGGATACAAACTTCCACTGTTTATGATATTATTCACATATTAGTGCCCTTTACAAAGTTATTCCTTGTTCAATGAGATATAATAGGTATCAACAATCTTAGAAACATAGAAAATAGGAGCAGGTTCAAGCCATTCAGGCTTTTGGTCCTTCAAGCTTGTTCCACCATTCAACATGATCATGACTGATCATGCCACTCAGAATCCTGCTCTCCCTTTCTCCTACACCTTTTGATCCCTTTAACCCTAAGAACTACATCTATCTCCTTCTTAAAAACATTCAATGTTTGGGCCTCAACTGCTTTCTGTAGCAGAGAATTCCTCAGAAAAACTACTCTTTTAATGAAGAAATCTTTCCTCATCTCAGTCTGAAATGGTCTACCCAGGACTGTTAAATTATGATCCCTAGTTCTGGACTCTCCAGTGATCAGAAACATCCTTCCTGCATTCACACTGTCCAGTCGCATTAGGTATCCATGAGATTTCCCCTCAATCTTCTAAACTCCAGTGAATATGGTCCTAACTGATCCAGTCATCCTTTATATGACAGTCTTGCCACTCCAGGAATCAGTTGGATAAACCTTTGTTGCATTTCCTCCATCACAGGGACACCCTTCCTCAGGTAAGGGAACCAAAACTGAACACAATACTCCAGGTGTGATGTCACCAAGACTCTACACAATTGCAGCAAGACATCCCTGCTCTTGTACTCAAATCCTTTGGCTTTGAAAACCAATATATCATTTGCTGTCTTTATTGCCTTCTGCACCAGCATGCTTACTTTCAGCAACTGGTATACAGTGACACCTAGGTCTCATTAGGTCCCTCTTTCCAAACCTATCACCATTCAAATCCTACCTCCTGTTTTGCTATCAAAGTGGATAAAATCACATTTATCCATATCATGCAGCATCTGCCATGAACTTGCCCACTCACTCAGCTTGTCCAAGTCACACTGAAGCATTCCTGAAGCATCCTCCTCACAGCTCACCCTCCCACCCAGCTTTGTGTTATTTGCAAACTTGAAAATATTACATTTAGTTCCCTAAGTCTACTCATCCATAGGGACATATCTTTCCAGTGCCAGTAAGTTTGCAGGTAGGGAGGGGAGCACAGAGAATTGTTTATATGGCCTCACATCTGCATTAACCTCTCAGCAACTTTACATTGTGACAAACAAGACTTAGGCCAGCTCACCTCACCCATCCTTACCCCAATGGAGGCTTTTAAATAGCTAATTAATTACAGTTTAAGGATCATTTCCTGTCCAGCCTCTCAGTTCAGCGATTGGGCAGATGAGGCATTAATGAGGCCTGGAAAATCGCACTGTTCGTGCTGCTTGTGGGAAGGGAGTGAGTCTTCTATCAACTATCTCCTTCAATGTTCCCATTAAGCTGCACGGCTGTGCATACTTGTATTCACACCGATGTTCCACACACGGTGATTGGCACACTCATTGCAGCATTGATTTTTACATCTGCAAGTTGCTGCTCAGACAGGCCTCAGAGACCTGTGCAATCGTGATGAAAATTGGACGGAATGATGGTCTCATAGAACAAAGAACATAGAACTGTACAACACAGGAACGGGCCAAACACGATGCCAAATTGAACTTCCGCCTGCCCTTGGCCCATATCCCTCCATTCCTTGCAAGTCTCCTTCCAAAAACTGGCACACCCACCACCCACCCCACAATAAGATCTAGCCCCTGTGGGTGTTCCGTCATCCCTGCTTCTCTATCAATGCTTTCAAGCTCTTCTGCCTAACGCTTAAGGCCCCAGCTCCCATTTTTACCCAAAGATGCCATCATGTACCAGATCCTGGACCTCTGGGTCAAAGATGTTGTTACGTCCCAGCCACTGCAGCTTCTGGCCCAAGATACTTGCCAGCCAATCAGACGGATGGTGTGTCTCCCTAGTGGAAGGTGGAAATCCCACCTCCACCCAATTAATACTTTTTGGAGCCTTAAATGGAGCATTCAATATTACTTGGAGTGCATTCAGCACTGCCTCTTCAACTGGTACAAGGAGATAAACTGCCATCCTAAAAATCCTAAACATAATTACACTTGAACAGCCTCTCCAACACTGAAAAACAATTCCACTCCCGTACATCTCAAATGTCCTCATTCTTCAAGGACCGCAACTTCCCCCCCGACAGTGGTCGAGAACGCCCTCGACCGTGTCTCCCGCATTTCCCGGAACACATCCCTCACACCCCGTCCCCGCAATAATAACCAAAAAAGAATCCCCCTCGTCCTCACATACCACCCCATAAACCTCCGGATCCAACGCATCATCCTCCGACACTTCCGCCATCTGCAATCAGACCCCACCACCAAAGACATTTTTCCCTCCCCACCCTTATCTGCCTTCCGGAGGGACCACTCCCTCCGCGACTCCCTTGTCCGCTCCACACTCCCCTCCAGCCCCACCACACCC
>JAHRHZ010000019.1:41739220-41822115 GCA_024137785.1 Ginglymostoma cirratum | reverse complement strand
GGCCCGAAACGTCAAGTTTTCCTGCTCCTATGATGCTGCTTGACCTGCTGTGTTCATCCAGCCCCACGCTTGTTATCTTTGTATTTATCAAATTACTCCATTCAGAGCAAGATAGGAACAGAAATGAGCCTTTCGCCCCTCATGTCAGTTCTCCCATTCAATTCAATCAGGGCTGATCTCGATCTAATTCAATATCCCATTGGTCTTTACCTCATATCTCCTGATGGTTTTGGCTAACAGAATGAAGAGGGAAGTGTCGCAATTTGTTTGTGCAAAGGAGCAGTGACTGAAAGAAAATTAAACTTGTACTTATATAACACTTTTCATGAACACTTTTCAAACCAAAGCAGTTTACAGCCAATGAAGTCCTTTTAATAAAGTATTCACTCTTTTGAAACATGGCAGCCAATTTGTGTACAACAAATTCCCACAAACAGCAATGTAATAATGACCATATATTCTGTTTTAACGTTAATTTTATGTCCAGCTGAGAGGGTGGAGAGGGTCTCAGTTTTATATTTCATCTGAAAGACAATAATTCCAAAAGTGCATTAGCGTTAATATTATCATGTGTTCTAATAGGCATTCCTTTCAATCAAGATGTAAATTATGGGTGTATCCATCTGACTGCATACAGAACTTTATTCCTGATCACACCCAACCAGAAAAGTTTCTGATTATTAACTACCCAATTATTTAAAATATTAAAAACAATTATAATTTATAAAGTGGCTGGGAGATTCAATGGATTTACTGAGCAATTTTATATTAACGTGGCAGCACTCTAGAACTCCACGCAGTTTGAAGTTAAATACGTGCAAGGACTCTGTAGAGTTATTCAGTCATTTTTGTTTTACTGCATGGCAGCAACCCATTTGGGGATTTGCATTTACCAACCAGTTCCAAGCAAAGTATCTGGAATCAAGCCAACTCACTTTGGGGAGTTTGTTGGAGAAGTTGTGAAACACAGCTTCCGTTTATTTAACAGAAATCTTTACAGAGTCACTAAAGGCTGGGGATAAAAATAAGCAAAATAAACCAAAGAACACTGTTTTACACCTCACAAAGTTGGACTTTCATGCAATATCTTTACATCAAATATAAATAAAATGGATCAGTTAGAACTGAACCCAGTGGCAAGGTTAACTCTTGGTAGTTTTTGGCAACTGAAGATCAATTTCCAGTATATGAGCTATTGTAACAAGGTAACTCCAATCTGTTATTTATCACTGAAAAGGCAAATAAGAAAAGCTAGAAAGAACCAAGAATGTCGGTGGTTCATGCACCAAGGGTTGATTCTTACTAGGCTCTGAGAGATGTGGACAATGGCAAGATGAGTGGGCAAGATGGTCATTTCAATGTTGAGGCCATCTCAACACGACTCCTCTCTTTGCTCAAGGAGTGTGGCAAGATTCTCGCCAGGGAGCAGCGAATTGCAAATTGATGTTCTTTCGTGGTTGTTAAATGGCTTGTTAAACAGCTTGTTAATGGTCCAACTTGCCACAGGTTGCAAACTCACCGTACAAACTAGCCATTGGGAAAACCCAGCAAGGAAACAAGAGAGGGTTCTTGGTGAGTGCAACTCACTGCTTGCTGTAGAAGATCTCCATATTGGACACCAGGTACTCACATCTCAGGCACATTCCATGTTCTCCAACCACATGTGCCTCACATCCATGGACACTGACATCCAACATGTGCCACTCTCATGGCACATTTCTAATCCACCTACCAGATGTTGTTGCACTTTGGACTGCACTAGCAATTATCGTTGTAATGCTGCAGTAAGGACACTGTGTGCTCAGCAACACATACCTAGCGCATAGACTGGACCAGACTGCATCTCTAGGCTCTTCACTTGCTCTGAACCTACCTGAATGTTTGCAGCATCTTTGTGTTGCAGTGATTTGCCATTGTGGATTTTGCCCTTTCAGCCAGAGATACCAAGGTCATATTACTATTGCCTCACCATGCCACTTAGTACAAACACAAAATCAAGAAGCTTTCCATGGGTTGTCAGCAGGCCCCTGCCAAGTCAAGATAGCCTTCACTCAGTAGATCCTGGCACAGTATCAAAGGCAGCCTCTGATAGCAGTTCAGTCAGACTCAGGATCTTCTTCTCTTAAGGGGTGAGCTGCAGAATGACAGGCAGAACATCGCCTGTCTTGACTCTCTTGGCTCTATTGTGTTGTTTTACTCCTTGGAGAGGGATGAGAGAGATGCAGGTATTGCAGAAGATGAAAGTGGATGGCCCAATTATTACTGTTAGTGTATACAAGAAGGTTTCTAGAGTTAATGAGTTGGAGGTGCAGACAGTGTGCAGGATTAGTGGTGTCACAGCCTGGGGTAGCTGAAGGTGATTGAGGAAAATGTTAATGCATTAGTGTGAGTGGTAGACTATGAACCTTGGCAGGAAGTGGGTACAATCACAAGATACAGTCAGTGCAAGGTATTAGAAGGTATTACAAGGTATTAGTTGGCAGTCATGCTGGCAGAGTGGAGACGGTCACTGTTCTTCTTCCTACGGTGTTAGACTTTTCTCCAGATAGCTGAGACTGCCTCAACTCTGGTGGCAACTTTGGACCATTGTGGACATGGTCTGGTGTTGTAGACTCCAAGGCTGGTTCTGCGGGTTGAGAAATTCCTGCTTGTGCACTACCCCATCCAGCCAGAGCTCCAGTAAAATGCCCACAAAGGGGGGCATCTAACTCTCCCCCATCTGACTGCCTGAACAAATTTCAGGAACCGTGCAGAACAGGTCCGTATTGACAATGTTTGTTCCACTGCCCAGTGGTCTTTTACGAATGGTGCCAGCACTAAGGATGACAGTCAAATCCAGGATCTCCAGGGAGCGGTCAGTTGCTCTGGGAATGGTGCATAGTAATATGGGTGAAAATTGGACATGATCCTCGCCATGAGGGCTCAAACGCCAATTAATGCGGCAACTTTGGTAAGATACAGTGAGAAAACCTGATGGATTTTGTGGCGAGAATCACTCCACCAACCTGAACGTGACACACTTAGCCAAAACAGACATAAGATTCAGCCCCAAAGTGCTGAACTGGAATTCAGATCTCACTCTGGAGTCATTTTGTATTGTTACGAGGCAAGCTGTTTAAGAATTTACATCTTACAGTCAGATCCACACATGCCGTCCAGAACCAACACAAACCATTTTGTCTCGTACAACTGAAACTGGATTCTATTCAACTCAACAAAACAGTATGAAAAACTCATAACTCAACATTAACTGGCAATTGCATTTTGAAACAATGATGATGACTGATTTAGGAAATGGAAAGTTTCACATTGATACAGTTACACATCATTCCAAGGCAGAGGTTAAGGCTTATTGTTGGGAAAGTACTGTACAGGGAATTTTACACTTTTTGTGGCCATGACCTGAGAACTCTTATAAAGGTGTCTAAAATGAAGCTGCTTTATTTCTCACTGTTCATATTTCACACTGCGAAGCACGAAAATTTTATCCTATCTTTGATGATTCAACTCTCCATTCATTCAGTTCATTCAGACAGCATTAAAAAGCCTCCCAACCAACTAAAAATCTCGAGACTGGCAGGTTATGAAATACTCGTCATTTGACTGAATGGCTGCGTTTGCAACAAGGTCCAGAGAAGCTCAACACCATCTGGATCAGAGAACTGGATTAATTGGCACCACTGTCACAGGTTCAATATCCAGCCCTACTGCCACCAATATGCTGTGGCTGTAGTATGTACCTTCCAAAGTTCCCTTTCAGCTGAAGTGAAGTGCAGCCCTGTAACATTAGGAATGTGAGGCAGGCAAGCTGTGTTTAAGACAGCACGGGGAGCCACGCAACAATCTTAAAGGGATCACAAGTGCAACAAACAGGTCACACTAAACAATATTTGTACCATAATAAGATACACTGCAACAACCTACTGAGGATGTATTGACAGTTCTCCTCTCCCCTGTGACTTCTACAACTAAGAAAGTCAAGCATAGCAATGTTTCAGAATCACCATCCGCTGCAAGGACACATCCATTCACATAAAATATCGAGATGAACATATATAGCTGTACATATATCGTTGTGTTGCTATGTTATTCCATCGGTAATGCCATTGTGGGAATGTAGGGATCAGAAATTTGTGTGAAACACAATTTACTTTTAGCTCCACAGTGTGCAAATAACAACAGTAATCTCTACCTTGTCCAGAATCGAGTCTGATTGACAGCTAAAGACCCCACTGAGGGTCACAATTGACTGTTTAGGAAGCCCTGGACCAACATTTGACATTGGAAAAGTGCTAGAATCTAACATTCAGAAAGTAGCAACAGGACATTTAGCAAATCATAATGCAATCAAGCAGAGGTATTTTGGGTTATAGAGAGCAGAGTGGATAATGGAGAAACAGTAAATCTAATAGATTTGGATTTCCAAAGGACATTCAATAAAGTGCTTCCTAAAAATCTTAGTACAGGATAAGAGCTCATGGGGGTGATACATTAGCAGTGATAGAGGATTGACCAACTATGTGTATTATAGCCAAATTTGTTGACAGTACCAAGGTAGGTTGGAAAGCAAGTTATGAAGATACACAAAGTCTGCAAAGTGATAAAGATAGGTTAAGACAATGGGCAAAGAATGAGTATAAAGTGGAAAACTGTGAATTTGGCCGCATTGGCAGAAAGAATAGAAAAACAATATTATTTAAATGGAGATAGCCTATAGATTACAGACTACAAAAAGGATTTGGGTGTCCTTGTATGTAAATCACTAAAAGGTGGCGTACAGCAGCAAGTAATTAGAAAGGCAAATTGACTGTTGGCCTTTATCGCAAATAGGATTGAGTATAAAACTAGGGAAGTCTTGTTGCAACTGCAAAGTGCATTATTAAGACCAAGCTTGGAGTACTATGTGTAATTTCAGTTTTCTTACTGAATGAGGGACACAGCTGCATTCCAAGTACAGCAGAGACTTTTCAGTTGCATGATTCCTAGGGTAATGAGTTTTTTTTTATGAGGAAAAATTGAGTAAATTGTGTCAGTGTACTTTGGAGTTTAGAAGCGTGAGAGGTGATCTTGTGGAGACATATAAAACTCTGAGGGGGCATGACAGGAGATAACTGATAAGACCATAAGACATGAGAGCAGAAATAGGCCAAGAAGTCCATCGAGTCTCCACCATTCAGTGGGATCACAGCTGATCCGATAATCCTCAAGTCTACTTCCTCGCCTTTTCCTCTTGATAACATATGATTCTCTGTATTATCCTCAGCACTTGACTTCCCACCTATTTTTGAGTCATCCACAAACTCGGCTATAGTAAATTCACTTTCCTTATCCAAGACATTAGTATTTATATTGTAAATAATTGTGGCCCCAGCACTGATCCCCATAACAGTCCATTAGTTACAGGTTGCCTTCATGAAAATGTCTGCCTACTTCCAACTTTTTGTCTTCTATTACTTCTAGTACTTCTATTACAATTCTCTATCCGTGCTAATATACCACCTCCAAAACTATGGCTATTTTCTCATTAAGTAGCCTAAAATGTGGTATATTATCAAATACCTTCTGAAAATCCAAATATATAGTGCTTCCACAATATCTAAGCTGCTTGTTACCTCCTCAAGGATTTCTAGCAAATTTGTCAGGCATGATTTCCTCTTCATGAAGCCATGCTGACTCGGCTTGATCATATGTAGGGAATTCAGGGTGCACTGAATGGTTGAAGTATCCAGGGGGTGAGTTGGAAGCCTCAGCAACACAGACTGTGAGAATCAAAGACCTAGGTGGAGGATTCACAGCATGGAGAGTGGAAGCAGGAACCTGACAAGGAGGCCAGAAGGTAGGATTGGAGTAAATCTGAGGCCTTGGTGGAGGTCAGAGGTGTGTGGGTGGGACTAGAGGTCTGAAGCAGATGTTTAGGCTCCTGCCTGTGGGTTATAGATCATTATAGATCTGTGGAATTTGGCCACTGGGGGGTGGATCAGAGGCCTGGCAGTGATGAGAAACTGGGGGCTTGGCACCAGGGTACGGTGGGATATTAAAGACCTTTAAATATTATAAGTAGGGAAACAGAGGTCGTATGAAAACTGGAAAACTATTTGGGTTTGGGGGCAGCAATTTGGTTTTGCAGCAAGTTGTCAAGCTTCATTCAATATGGCTGTCAGCAGCTATGAGTAGCCATTTAGGCCCATTAAGATGCCATCTGGGAAAAATATGACAGCACTGCAGGAATCTTCCCTGGACATGATGGAAGACCCAGCAAGTAAATTGATGTAGCCTCCCAGCAGCAGACCTAGGAGATATCAGTGCTGAATTACACCAGACAGCATAGAGCCAGTGGGATGAGAAGCCCACAATTGCAGTGACAATAAATGTGGTGGGACTTCCTCTTCCGCATTGATGCCTAATATCTGTGGCCCTAATTAAATTTCATTTTATTGAAATGTTGCAGGCAGTGCCTCTGTCTCCCAATGGGAATGCTGGCCATCTGAGTTTCTGGCCCTCCAACTGCTCTTGTCATCTTGGGAACTCACCTCACTGCTTTAGTTGGACAGTGAATACAGACGCATCCTTTTAATTGGTCACCTTCCCTATGACTGCAATAGGTACAACCAAGGTCTGGAGACTCATTTCTTCCCAACTGCATAAAATCTTCAAAGGCAGCAGGATTTCACCCAATATATTCAAGAATCTGAGGAAGAAAATGAAACAGGCCAGAAGTTGGAAAGGAATTTGGTGTCAAATCTGAGCTTCTTGAATAAAAGTGTAATAAGAAGAACTTTAAAGAGTAATTCTCATTATAGAGTCATAGACATGTATGACATGGAAACAGACACTTCAGTCCAATTTGTCCATGCCAACCAAATATCTTAATTTAATGTAATCCCATTTGCCAGCATTTGGCCCATATCCCTCTAAACCCTTCCTATTCATATTCCCATCCAGATGCCTTTTAAATGCTGTAATTGTACCAGCCTCTACTACCCTCTGTGATCGATGCAAGGAAGAGAATCAAATCAGAGGGCGCAGAGATGTAACTGAGAGGAATTCTGGGAAAACGCTTGTCCCTGCACAACTAAAGGATGGAAATGGCAGGATTTAGGAACCATGATGACAAGGGAAACAGTAAGCTTAGTCAAAAGGAAAAAGGAGGCATAAAATTGGTCTCAGCAACTACAAACTGACAAAGCCCTTGAAGAGTGTAGAGAAAGTAGGAAGGAATTTAAACATGGAATTGGGAAGGCTAAAAAGGGCCACAAAATGTCTTTAGCAAACAGGATCCAGGAGAATCCCAAGCTTTTTATGCATATATTGGAAGAAATAGGGTAGCAAGGGAAAGAGTAGGCCCACTCAAGAACTGAGCATAGAAGTGGCAGATGGAATTTAATCCAGACAAATACAAGGTGATGCTTTTTGGAGGATCAAATTTAGGTGTGTATTGTACTGTAAATGACAGAACCCTTAGGAACATTAACATACAGACGGATCTGGGCATGCAGGTCCACAGTTCCCTAAAAGTGACAACCCAGGTGGCCAAGGTGCTTAAGAAGGCAGACGGCATGCTTGTCGCCTTGGCCAGGCATGGAGTATAAGAGTTGGCAAACCATGTTGCAGCTACATAAAACCCTTGTTAGGTTCCATTTGGAGTATTACATGCAGTTTTGGTTGCCACAGTACCAAAACATCGTGGAATCTTTGGAGAGAATGCAGAGAAGGTTCATCAGGATGTTGCCCAGTCTTGAGGGCATTGGCAATGAGGAAAGGTTAAAAAGACTAGGACTGTTTTCACTGGAAAGACGGCAGCTGGGAGAAGACCTGTTAGAGGTCTACAAAATTATGAGAGGCATAGATAGGATGGATAGTCAGAGGTTTATTCCCAGGGTTGAAGTTTCGATTACAAGGGGGCACAATTTCAAGGTGAGAGGGGCAAAGTTTAAGGGACTGTGCGAGGGAAGTTTTTCATGCAGAGAGTGGTAAGAGCCTGGAATGCACTGCCAGCAGAAGTGTTGGAAGCAGGCATGTTGACAACTTTTAAGATGCATCTGGATGGTTACACGAATAGGAAGGGAATAGAGAGATATGGATCGAATAAAGGCAGAAGTTTTGTTTATTTTTAAGTTAGTTAAGGTATGATGATTGGGACGGGCTTGGAAGGCCGAAGGTCCTGTTCCTGTACTGTACTTCTCTTTTGTCCTTTTGTTCACTTTCTCTGGCAGCTCATTCCATACATAAACCACCCTCTGCATGAAAAAGTTGCCCCTTAGATCCCTTTTAAACGTTTGCCCTCTCACCTTAAACATATGCCCTCTGGTTTTGGATTCCCCTACCCCAGAGAAAAGACTTTGTCTATTCACCCTAACCATGCCCGTCATGATTTTATAAACCTCTATAATGTTACCCCTCAGCTTCTGACACTCCAGGGAAAATAGCTCCAGCCTACACAGCTTCTCCTTGTAGCTCAAACCCTCTAACCCTGGCAACTTCCTTGTAAATTTTTTCTGAACCCTTTCAAGTTTAACAACATCTTTCCTATAGCAAGGAGACCAGAATTGGAGAACCACAACTTGACCTCCCAACTCCTTTACTCAATGCACTGAGCAATGCATGCCACTCTGAAAAACAATTCGCTCTGTTTTGAGGAAGGTGTAAGTGGTCAGTTGAACATACTGGGATAAATAAGGTTTGTTTTGCTGCAGGTAGCATGCTGCCTCTGTGATTGTGATAGAACTCATCTAGCTGTCAAACCCATATGCAACTTCTTCGTAGGATCATGTCTGGTAAGCAGTATAGTACTTTCTTCTGCAACATTTCCTTTTAAAGAAATGCCGTACAATGTAATGAGGAACAGGCTGGCAAACAGCCAATTTAAATGCAATATAGAACTATGTTATACTGTACCTCGACATTGTTTATTAAGCACCAGTGCTCTCAACAGGAATTGAAAACTTGTAGGCAAATCTGGTTGGAATAAACAGACAGCTTCATATCCAAGTGAACTGTAAAGATGTTTGACAAATTATGTGTTTATGGACATTGTACAGCTTTATTTTAGTTTCATTTTTGTCACTGAGGTAATGGAATAATGTATTTCAATACAATTTACATTTTCTCGGTATGTATTTTCAGATGAACATTTTCATGAACAGTGTGGCCATTTAAAGAGTTCCAAAATAACCTGGGCAGGATTTATGAGACAAGTGGAGGTGCATCCAGACAGACATAAGGCTAAGGAATATGACAAAAAGGCAGTTACCATAAGTGATGATGGGTTTTAATGACCTCTGGAAAAGAAATACTCAGCTCCTGTTTTTTCTTTAAATAATATTTAAACAAAATAAGCGCAGTTCCCATCAGCAAGAGGATTCTATTACCGTAGCTCCAAGAGTGTAAAACATTTTTTTCCAATTTTTGTTGACTTCTCTCCTCCTGCAGTCTAATCAGAACATTTTGCTTTCCTATTCTTAAAAAAAACATGCATTCATTTTAAGAAAACATAAAAATTATTCATTATCCCCAACGGCTAAATTTCTTCTCCCATCAACTGAGATGTCTGAGAACACAGGAATCTCACACAATGCTTTGAACAAATTTACAACACTGACTGAGGCCAGCACTTGTACTGTTTCTGTGGAAAATTCGGCTCGAGTTGAGCAGAACAAGAGAACCCAAGATTAACAAATCATAACTGCATTAGTCTTGGCAGTTAAAGCCCTGCTATCTCCATGGCAGAATCTGTTAGACCAATAATCATTTTTCCTGTGTTATGGCATTGAGCTGACAGGAGTTGTTCACAAATGAGTCCTTGTGGATGAGAAACGCAGTAGCCATGTGACTGCAGGGTGATCGATTGGTGGTTTGTTTACTGAAACATATCCTCATTGATGTTAGCCAGAACATTTGAATTGAGCAGAAAGGAGGACTGCAGCTGTCACACTGTCCCATGAGTCTCTAAGCTCAAGTTCTAATAGGCACATAGTAATCTGGTATTACCTTGACATAAACAATGTGGTCCAATTAACACACTGTGACTGAGGCCTAGCAGGTGTAGAACTGTAAGATGAGCACATCAGCATTGCCAAAGAACAACAGAGAAAAATACTGCTCCAAAACCCGATCATACCTTTATAAAGATGACATTTTCGCACTCTCCAATTTTCCATGAAGATATTCCATTACAATATATGATTCCATGGTACCAGCCTTCTTGAACCGGCTCAGTGTGATGCACCAGTGAGCAGCTGTAGAGATTTTAACTCGGAGACATATTACAACCAAATCTGTTCTAGTTGTAGCTAATGTCCACACATACTTTTGCCAGCTGGAGCGACTGGAAAATTATCCAAGATTCCCACTACCCAGAGTTACGACAGACACATCAGGTAATTATGCTTAAGTTAATGGTATGTACCCAGTAGCAGGGTTAAGACATGGATTGTTTCACGGATTTCTTAATTATCAATTCAATAGAATGTTTAAAGGATCACCAAGTTGTTTGTATTCAGTTTCTAAAATTTGAACAACTGTATAATTCCTTGAGGACATTCTTAAAATACATTTGTAACACTGTGCGGTTGAATGTACTCATGTAGGTAAACATTTTTATTTTAAGCACAATCTGGGAAAATTCTTACACACATTATCGAATGAGCTTTCTTGGCATCAGAATGCTACACAAATCAAAACGGACAAGAGATCCTTTCTTAACCAGATGTTTATATAATTTGGTCAACACATACAGGTCATTTTACAATATCAGAATCCTGAAGTGGATCCTCAACCATTGGGAGCACATATCAGAAATTTGGACGGTCAACAACACTCCCACTCCACCCATGACTTTCTGTCCAGGAAAACAATTTTTTAAAATTATTATTAGAAATTGTCAAAACAGCCTTCTTTCTCTCCAAGATTCAACTCTAGCACTTAAAAGGTCAAATGTAATGTTATGAAAAAAGCTGAGTGAAAACAAAAGACTTTTGGGGTGACTTCAAGTTTTCAAGACTGTTCACTTTGCAAATGAGTTCAAATATCAGAATATTAAAAATGAAAACATTAGGACTGAATAGCAGAGTCAGGTGGAATGATTTTACATTAATGGTAATAGGCTAAATTAACAAGACAGCATTGGGAATCATGAAAGAAAATATGGTCGGATTTATGAAACAAGTAGAAATGCATCCAGACAGACAAAAGATTGAGGGATATGATAAAACACAGTTACATAGATGAGCCTAAGCTATTATGACCTCTTTCTATCCCTTCCATCTTAATTTTAAAAATATTTTTAGCTTTCATTTCTTATTCAATATCAAATATAACTTTTAATGATTTTGTGAGCTCCACAATACTTATTTAAGTGAACTGAAGTGTTTTCTTCTTCTACATAATATCAAATAAACACACATCTTTTCTAATTTTACTGCATTTATAATATTTAAATTCTGAAACATGGCATTATAAGTGAGGAATGGATCTGCACAGTGGAACACCTGAACAGATCTGAGCATTAATGTTTTCACTTAGGACCCAGTGTTTAATGATGGAAGTCATTTATGAAATTTTATTAAAATTTTGAAAATTTGGAGGTAGCAAGTTACAGCTTTACAGAGATAGTTAACAGTAGGTTGGGTCATCACAAAATAATCTCTCATTCCTTGCTTATAGATGAGGAATAGATAATAGACAAGGTTGGGGTTTCCAGTTCTGCCCTCCTTTATGATGGTTTTCTGCCAAACAATTTTAATAGATGGAAAATTGCAGGTTGGATGTCGCCTTTTAAATAATAAACAATTGTCCCATGACTTAAAATGGGGGTACTTAACAGGCTCAAAAGTTCAGAGTAGCTCAGACTGAAATTAATTCTGTAATGGTGATTAATTAATCAAGATGTGTTTTGCTTTCTGATACTAGAACCTGCTATCTCAATGTTGCCCATCTATCCGGGAACATTGGTGGTGAGCTTCCACAAAAACTCTGCCTTAAACCAATAGAATGAACAGGTAATTTTCTGAGTAACAGCCAGTGACTAATGGGGTACCATCTGCATGCCAGTTATTCACATTATCTATTAATGATTTAGATGAGGGAACTAAATGTGCTATCTTTGGATTTGCAGATGACAAAAAGCTGGGTAGGAGAGTGGAGATGCTTCAGTGTGACTTGGACAAGTTGACTGAGCAGGCAAATGCATGGCAGATGCAGGATGATGTGAATAAATGTGAGGTCATCCATTTTGGTAGCAAACCAGTAGGGCGATTGTAATCTGAATAGCGATAGGCTAGGAAAGGAGGAGATGTAATGCGACCTGGGTGTCATTGTACAACAGTTGCTGAAATTAAGCATGCAGGTGTGGCTGGCGATGAAGATGCCAAATGGTTTGTTTGCCTTCATAGTAAGGGGATTCGAATGCAGGAGCAGAGATGACTTGCTGCGATTGTAAAGGGCCTTGGTGAGAGCTGCAGTTCTGGTCTACTTATCCGAGAAGCAATGTTCTGGCTATGGAGGAGTGCAACGAAGGTTTACCAGGCTGATTCCTGGGATGGTAGGACTGAGGTATGAAGTGAGACAGGACTGGTTAGGATTATATTGAATGAAGTTTAGGAGAATAAAGGAGTATCTCATCAAAACTATAAAATTCTAACAAGGCTAGATAGGGTACACACTGGAAGGATGTTCAGAACCAGGGGTCAGAGTCTAAGGATAAAAGATAAGTCATTTAGAACTAAGTTGAAGAGAAGTTTGTTCACCCAGTGAGTGGTGAGCCTAAGCTTCCAATCAGCAGGAAGTAGCTGAGACCAAAACATTGAATATTTTGAAAAGGATAAATATAATTCTTAGGGGGTTAAGAGATCAAAGGATATGGAGAGAATACAGTAACAGAGTGCTGATAGGCTTATTGTCAGCAGATCAGCAGTAAATGTTCAAGAGGAACAACCTACGATTAGATGAAAGGATAAGAACAAAAGGGAAATCAGTAAGCAAGCCGCATTTTGCCACAGCGGGGAGGAGAGGGGCAAAGAAAACTTTCACCATTGGAGTGGTGGCGGGTGGGGATGCTGTCTGTCAGGAATTCCATCTTCTAGGAGAAATGGGGGGAGAAAGAGTCTGCAAGTTGTTGTGGAGAAGGAAGAAGATGCAAGGCAGGAGATGGGGAAGCTGTGAATAGGAGTTTTTTTTGGGAGGGGAGTGGTAGACTCCAAACTGTGGTGAGGAAGGTAAGCTAAAAGAATTTTGGGGGGTGGGGGGTTGGTGCAGGGGTGGGTGGCGGGGGGTGCGGCGGAGGGAAGCTGAAAAACAGAGAAAGCAGTTGTAAATCTGTCAACAGCAGTATACTGTGCTAAGAAGATCTGGGAAACTTGTATTCTTTGAGGCAAAGAATTCTTTACAAAGAAAAGTGAAACCCCTTGGTTGAGGCTGCGTATATTCAGGAGCTACTATATGGGAAGTGAATTAGAGTTCTGAAGAAGAGTCATAATTGGACTCGAAACATTACCGCTGTTTCTTGCTCCACAGATGAAGCCTGGCAGTTAAAATATGAATGGAACTTTTAGATTTAGATTTCGGCTTTAATGTCATGTGTACTCAAGTACAAAAGTACAGGAATATGGTGAAAAATTTTCAATGTTGCCACGCATGGCACCAACTTAGGTACAAGTGCCTAGGTACAAAAACGTAAGAACAAGGCAGAAAAAAATAAGGAACAAAGTTAGAAGTTAAACCTTACAGCCACTCTGAGTATTAAGTCAAAAAAAAGAAGAAATAAAGCTAGAAGTTCAACCATTGCAGTCTTTCTTAAGTGCTTAGCCATGCTGGGATTGCACTTCCTACAAGTGCTTGATCACTTCCACTTTGGCACAATTTCCCTATACTAGCTTAATCTCCCCTGCTCTCATTGTCACTGCAGATTGCCACTTCGGATCTCAGACCACCAAAGCCTTGATCCAGGCACTGTCCAGAGGGAGAGTGCCAGGTCAAGCCCCCTGCCACTGCTTCGCACTGGACGACCACCATCTAGCTAACCGCCAAATTCGGTGAGCCCGAAACCACCACTACCGCTGCCTCGAAGGTACGTTAGTAGGAAAACAACTATATAAAAACTAAAACTGAAAAAGAAAAGATAAATGAGAAAAGGAGGAAAAGAAAGTGGAAGAAGAAGAGCAGATGGAGTGGATGAGCCTACTCTGTCACCGTCTTGCAGAGATGCCAACTACCACGAGTCCATGCTGGGTCTACTTGCTGGCGCCAACGCTGTCGCCACAATTGAGCTCTTCAAGAAGAGGTAAATGAGATAAGATAGAAAAAAAGACAAGAAAGGAGAAGGAAAAAGAAACAAACAAAAAGAACAGCAGACAGAGCATACAAGCCCCAGGCTCAGAAGCTCTCCTCCACTGCTATCTTACCAGAAACCCATACTAGGGAATGTTTTAGTATAAACAAGTCTTGGAACTGCCCAGGAATCTTGTATATACATGAAGAAACATCTTATACTGGTTGCAGACTATCGGCACATTGAGCAAGTGGAATGATTTCTTGCTCAAAAGCTGTCTATATTCTACGCTGGAGCCCTTAACACAGCAGAAATAAAAAGACTCCACAGAAGTCAGTATCCCGTCACCACATCACCCTTTATTTACACATGAATGGTCCTTGACTTTAGTACTGCTTCAGTAATATTCAGGTACCAGAGTGTCTCTGACACTCCCTTTTCTGTCTGCCAACCAGAGCTCCCTGATTGGACCAGATTAAAAGCCCCAATTAGGGAACTCATATTCTATGAAGTCCAGCCAGCTGACCTCGTTACAATCACTACGCTGGCTGGAATCTATGGACACTCGCACATCACACCCAAAGGGAAATGAATGTGCTCTCCCATATGGGTGAACAGAATATTTGTCACATCCTTGACGCAGCTATGCACTGCTGACTGGGAAATACCAGCCAGGTCACCTGATGCACCCTGGAAAGTACCTACCGTGCATGAGTTTACTGCAACTATCACAACCATAACCATCGGCAGGGCGTATGGATCTGGAGATTGTGGCTCCCAAAGGCTGCAACAGGTGACAGATCTCTGTCACACAGCCTTGTGGCTCAACTGGAGTCCCCTCTGGCAACGATTTTTAGTCAAATTAGGGTAAGGCATCCTTGGTCAGTAGAACCTCTTCAAATGGGAAGAATTTCTTCTATTTCTTTTCTCTCCTACTCCTTTCTCAGCATTGTGGCACATCCTCTTGTTCCCACTGTCTGAGCTCTTGATGCTCACATTGGCTGATTTCCATGGCTTTTATGTGAGAAGGTCAGCAGCATGACAAAAACTGGGGCCTGTTTTCAATTGTGAAATTTAAATCTAAGATTGAGATTTGAGATGCAGTATAAAGAGCAGGCACTGTTTGGTTAAACCTTCCAGCTTTATGCATATTCAAAGAAAATGCATTTACCAGTTTGTTGAAGGTATATTTAAGATGGAGGTTTCTTTGTGCAGTCATATGTAGCAATTGATTTTTTGATGTTAACTTATGCTTGTCGGTTTATGCTAATCTAAATACTATGGTGTCTAAGAAATTTATGCTTTCATTCTGTCTGTTTGCTTTAGGATTAGAGGACTGTTGATAACTCTTGAAGATATTGATGAAATTTCTAATTCTGCTTCCATATGACTCAAAACTCCTTATGTAATAACAGAAATAGAGATGCTATCCTCACCGTGTGAATGCATGAGTGGCAAAGTAAAAGGAGCCCTTGAAACCAAAATGTAGCCTTTGAAATCAAAAAGTAGAGCTCAAGGAAATCTGGAGAAGAGCCCCCTATTAAAAAGAATTGCACACTGCCAGCAACCATCAAAATACCCTCATTTCCTATTAAAGCGTGATGTCTACGAAAACGTCAGTCATATTCAGATGAAAATTAACAGCAGAGAAAATAGAAATGTTCCAGGTCACATTAATGCACCAAGTCAAAATTGTAGAATGCGAGCATTACAGGAAGATCAGCATTTGCTGACCATTGTTAATCACCCTTTAACTGAGTGGCTTGTCATCCATTGTAGAGCCACATTACTCTGTCTGGAATGTAGGCCAGTCCAAGTAAGGGTGGAGGAGGTTGAGGGGATCTTATCCCCTCTGCTTGAGGGAATATATCAGAAAACAAAGAAGAACTTAGAAAATTCATAGGAATGTTGTGTATTATTCAAAGTTCATTCCTGATTTAGCTAATATATTCACTCCATTCTATCAATTCTCAAAGTTGGAATAGTTTGAGAGTGGTCTGCTGAGTGTCAGAAAGGATTTGAAGAAGTGAGAAATGTATTGACAAGTAATGCTGTTTTGGACCTTTAGGATCCCAAGAAAACAATTGGTATAGCTCATGTTGCCTCTCCATAGGGGTTGGGCGTGAAGCTATCTCACACCATGGAAGAAGGTATGGAGGAGACAAGAGCATGGCTTCATTTACTTTAACAAAGTCAAAGCAAAATTTCTCAAGTTGAGAAAATGAAGTAAATGCTCCATTCTTCTTCACACCTTCTTCCATGATGTAGGAAGGATTGTAATCCTTTGTAATGCTGGGATTTGATGACCCACCATGTTATTGCTATCAAAGGGAAATTACTGAGGTCTGTCCTAATTGAAATGCTTTTGAATGTCTGCTATGGGGTATTTGATCATGGTATATCATCCACACCTATCACATGTTAATTTTGGGTGTTAGAAATAAATTGTAAATATATTCTAGATTGTATTGCTGTTCTAGTTTGTATAGTAGAGTATTTTTGTTTGCTCCAAACTGTGGGATCTTTTTCTCTTATTAAATCCCCTTTCTCTTATTTAAAGTTGAAGGCTATTGATCCCTAACCAGACCATACATAATTTTGTGATTGTGTCTGGGATCATTACATAAAGTGTGCAGTCTGGTCTGGGATCATGACAATGTAAATTACTCTGGTAGTATTGGTCATAGCTATTTTGGTTGTGACCCATATGAAACAAATAAGTAACGCAACTGAAGTCATAGTTTTACGGAAAGAGATCTTTTCCCCCATCGTGACTATGCTAGTCATCAAACATCCATTATTCTAATCGAGTTTTCCAGAACTTGGCCTATAGCTTTAGACACAATGGCATTTCAAGTGCTTATCCAAATAGTTCTTAAATATCTTGAGGGTTCCTGCCTCTATCACCCATTCAAGCAGTGAGTACAGAGAGAGTTCCACTCCAACTTACTATTTCTTACCTTAAAACTGTACCTGTTGGGTACTGACCCTTTTACTAAGGGGAAGCTTTTCACTTTATCTACTCTGTCTACTCTGTACACCTCTATTAGTTAAATTTCATCTATTAAATTTCAGCTATTTTAAATTTTGTTTTAATTACATTTTATTCTGAGAAATTTGTTGCTTGCACAATTTTATTTTTTAATAAACAAGATGTTTATTTTCTGTGGAATGGAGTGTAATATATTGTAAAACTGCCCTCTCTCATTCCATCCCTGTTCATGTTGGGGAAGTGTGAATAAAGTTAGTTCAATGATGGCTGCTTGCAGTGACAGCACACGGTAAATCTTTTTTCTCAGTGTGATTCATAACTTCTCAAAGATGATTGTGTTCTGGCGCCAAACAGACTCTGGCATGTTCTTCTCTTTCCTGCTGTCATGCGTTTTCAGGTCATTTTAGCAGGTGTCTACTTATGTACGAGAACTCACTGAAAATTGTCCAATGTTACTCATCTGAGATCTACGACAATGTGTGCCAAGTCTCAGAGAATTGCTCTACACTGCGATGCTGCATTAACATTCCAAACTGAAGAATAGTACAGTGCCAGATAGAAAAAAACCTCTGACACCTGTAAGGAGTCTGGTTTGGCTACCAGCATCAAGACAACTCTCATGGTCTAGGATGTTGTTATACTGCCACCTATCAGCATTGACAATGTGACAATAGAGGTTGTTGATAATTTCAAATATCTACACTCCATGAGTCATAATAACTTGTCATTTGATGGTGAAATCAACGTACACATCACAAAAGCCGCAATTGGAATGTCCAAGCTATGTAGAACAGCAACCTGACTGAGAGCACCAAGCTCCGAGTCTGCCCAGCCTACATCATCAATGCACCCTTGAAATCTGGACAATTTATACTTAGCAGAAGATTGAACAGTTTCCACTTTCACTGTCTCAGACGTATCCTCAGCATCCTTTGGCAGGACAAAATCTGAGGTCCTGGAGCATTCTAATTCCCTCTGCATACACTCATTGATAAGCCCTTCATGTTGATCAGTTGGATGGTAGCCAGATACTTAAAAATATTCTGTGTGGTGAGGTTGCCACTGGACCAAAATACAAAGATGGAAAGTACTGACACTTTGGAGACATTCACTGATACTTGGGACCTCTGAAAGTTGGCTGTTTGAAAGGGCATAGGAAGAGGCAGGCAGAAATGGGAAAGCTCAGCTGCCCAAGAAGACACCCAATGAAAAAAAAGAACCATGCATCTTCACAGCCCATTATCTTCCTTTGCAGCAAATACAGCAGATGAGGGCTCCTGAGCCATACTAGGTGATGCTGAATTAAGCTGGCTGCCATAGGCCAAACCAATGTATCAGGAAATGATCCACCAGCTCCTGACATTATGACAACCTTGCTGCAAATATGGACAAAAGAGCTAAACTAAAAAGGTGAGTGACTAACCTCGACATCAAGTCAAAATTTGACTGAGTGTGGTAGCAAGGAGCTTCAGTTCATCAATAACCTCTGTAGGAAGAGCTGCCGGGTTTATTGTTCACCAGCTCTCAGGTTCTGACACTGGGCCTATATAGTGGAATGTGGTGTGGTGGAAAACACAGGAGGCAGGTGCTTCAGAGGCAAAGAAAACACTGATTTTATTGGAAAAATAAGCAAATTTAATATATTTACAGAAAACAAGGAAGTGAATATTAAAATTAAAACCCGCCTATCTCTGACTGAGACCTTGTCTCCCAGTTAACTTAACCCCCAGTTAAGCCTTGCAGCTAAGTCTTGATACAGTGGGGAAATAGATACAGTGGATGGCTGTTACTTATACTAATAGGGAAGTGGGGGGGAGGAGATAGAGAGAGAGACAGAGACAGAGATAGAGAGAGGCTGCACCTGGTGTACTGAGTACTGAGTAAAGTTGTAGCCCCCAAATTTAAGAACAAGCATATTGGAATTGGAGACAATTCAAAAGAGATTTACTTGGCAAATTTGTGGGAAGAAGTCATAGGGTGGTACAGAGTAGAGACAGACCCAACAAACACCAAACTACATTAATCCCATTTACCTACACTTGGTCCATAGCCTACAATGTCCTGGTATTATAAGTGTTCATCCAGATGCTTCTTTAACATTGTGAGAGTACCTGCCTCCACCACCCTCTCAGGCAGCATGTTCCATATTTCTGTTACCCCCGCAGTGGAAAAGAATTACCTCATATCACCTCTAAACCACTTACATCTCACCTTAAGCTTATGCCCTTAGGAAAGCGTGCCATGTGAAAAAGATTCTCACAATGTTCCCTGTCTATGCCTCTCATAATTTTGTGTACTCAATCAGATCCCTGCTCAATTTGTGCTCCAAGGAAAACAAACCCACCCTATTCAGTCTCTCCTCATAACTGAGATTTTTCATCCCAGGCAAAACCTTGTGAATCTCCTCTGCACCCTCTCCAGTATCCTTCCAATAGTGTAGCGATCAGAACTGCACACAGTATTCTAGATGTGGCATAACCAATGTTTTAGATAGTTGTGATTTGTTCCTGAGGTCTATGCTCTAGCTAATGAAGGCAAGCATCCCATATGCCTTCTTTTCTGTCCTGTCTATCTGTGCTGACACCTTCGGGGATCTATGCACTTGTATACTAAGGTACCGTTGTTCCTCAATACTCTGTAGGAACCTACTGTTCATTGTGTATATCCTTCCCTTATTAGACCTCTCAGAGTGCATCACATCACCCTTATTGGGATTAAATTCCATCTGCCATTGCTCTGTTCAATTTGCCAGCTGATCTACATCAAAGTGTAGCCTGAAACCATCCTCCTTGGATCAACGACACCACAAATTTTTGTGTCATCTGCAAACTTACTGACTAAACCTTCTACATTCACATCCAAATCATTAATGTACAAGAAAGGCAAGAGTCCATGCACCATTCCCTGTAGTACGCTGCTGGTCACAGGCTTCCAATTTCAAAAACAACTTTCCATCATCACTCTTTGCATTCTATTTGTAAGCTAATTTTGGATCCAGTTTACTAAACTGCCTTGAATCCCATGGGCTCTTACTTTTTGGACCAGCCTTCCATGTGGGACCTTGTCAAAGGCCTGACTAAAGTCCATGTAAACCACATTAACTGCACTACCTTAATCAATATATTTCATGACCTTTTCAAAAAGTTCAACTAAATTAGTCAGATAGGATCGCCTCTAATCTGTGCTGACTATCACTGATCAATCACTGCTTTTCCAAGTGTTGATTAGTTCTATCCTTCAGAACATTTTTCAATAATTTCCTGACCACTGACATCAGCCTAACTTGTCTGTAATTATCTGGCCTACCTTTGCTGACCTCTTGTAATGGGTTCATATTTGTTTGAGATAATAATTTTCATCTCACTTACCTAAAGAAGCTTTTGCAATCCATTATCACATTCCTCACTAGTTTGCATTCTAATTCTATTTTCCCTTTCTTAATCAGTTTCTTGGCCCTCCTTTGCTGGGTTCTAAATTGTTCACAATCCTCAGGCTTACCACTTTTTCTGACATCCTATTAAGCCACTTTCTTTGATCTGATGCAATCTTTAACTTATTTTGTTTACCATAATCAGTATACCTTTCCCTTTGGTTGTTTGGGCATTAGAGGACTGTACGTGCATATCCAGAACTTTCTTTAAATACTTGCCAATGCCTGTCCACTGTCAAATCTTGCATGTATTTTCCAATCCACAATAGTCAACTTGCTCCTCATACCATCTTTCTTCAGATTTAACACCCTGCTTTCAGAATAAACTATATCACGTTCAAAATTAATGCAGAATTCTATTACATTATGGTCACTATTTCCTAAAGGCTCCTTTATAGCAAAGTCATTGATTAGCTCTTCAACATAGCACAGTACTAAAATCATAACATCCTGATCCCTAGTTGACTCCTCAACACACTGCTCCAAAACCACAACTTATACACATTTCAGGAATTAATTATCCATGGCATTAGTGCTGATTTGGTTAGTTCAGTCTACATGTAAATTGAAGTCACCCATTGTTATTGTATTATCCACATTATTTAAAAGTTTAATTTTCTCAATATTACCATAACCAATATTATTGAATAATTCAAGATGGCAGGGTGGAGGGTCCCTGAGCCAGAGAGCCTCTTATTTTCTCTTTTCTTGTTTTCTTTTACATCTTCTATTTTCCTCACTCAACTCTTGAGTTCAGATGGCATTGACAGTGGACCTCACAGACCGTGAGCCAGCCCCAGTGCGTACCTCGAGCATTCGCAAAACTGGAGCCATGGAGGCAGCAGCAGTGATGGAGGATGGCAGTGGCTGGGGCCTAGCGTGAGCCCGGATGGTGGCAGCATTGAGGAAGCAATTGGCAGTGATGGCGAAATATGGTGGGAATGGCAGTCAGTGATAAGGCAGCAGCAGTAAAGGGTGGTGGCAGACGCAGTCGGCCGGAAGGGATGGTGGCAGCGACAGTCAGCGACAATGCATCGGTCAAGGCCAAAACCTTGCAAGCGGTGGCAAAGCCTGGTGTACCAGGGCAGGTCTTAGCCCAATGCAGGTGAAAGCAGCCCAGAGCATGGGAGAGCACACCCTCTTGAGGAAGCTCAGCTTAGAGTATCTGCAGGCCAATGGCTCAAGAGAGGACTGTAATATTTGACATTTTAACTTTACTTCTTTATTTTCCTACTTTTATGCTAAGAAGACTGTAGTGCTGAACTTTTAAAATTATTTATTTATTTCTCTATTTCCATAAGTAAGATCTTGCACCTAAGATGGCACATTTATAGCAACACTGTACACTTTTAACTGTATTCTTGTACCTCATACTCGAGTACATGTGACAATTAAACTTAAACCTAAAACCTAAACCTATCACTAGAGTTTGGTCGTTTATAAACATTTCCACCAGCATTTGCTGCTCTTGCTGTTTCCTAACTCCACCCAAACTGATTCTACATCTTGATTCTTTGATCTAAGACCCTTATACCAATGTACAGATCTCATCCTTTATTAAGGGTTCTTTCTTACCTCCTTCTCCCTTTTTCTCTGGTCCTTCTAAATGCCTATCCATGGATATTCAAATCAGAATCACTTCCCTCAATATGTACACAATTCATCAACCTGTTTGCAGATCACTCGATAGTATCTCATCAAAGTAAATAGTCAAGGCAGGTACAGAGCACAGCTGAGCTCAAGAGTCAACTGATGGGACTAAAATCTTTCATTGAAAACTCTCAAAATACAGAAATGCCTTTTTAAAAATCTTATTTTATGCTTGTCAGTAATCTATTTTTGCATCTACTTCCTTTTAGTAGTTCTGCTTCCCTTAAATCCAAGCTCCCTCTCAGGTCCCTGTCCAATCTATTTTAAACCCAAAAGCACAAGCAAATATCCATGCAAGGATGTTAGTCCAGGTCCTGCTAAGATGTAATCCATCCATCTTGTGTAAGTCTCACCTTCCCCAGAAATGGTCTGTACTGCATTAGAAATCTGACACCCTCTCTCCAACACCAGATCTCCAGTCACTTGTTGAATTGCTCAATTCTCCTGTTTCCATGCCCACTAGCAATTTCCTCTTGACCTCCCTGAAATTGAAAATAATACCTCATCCCCTTTCATTCCTAAGTCATTGGTACTGATATTGACCACAGCATTTTGCTATTCACTTGTTCCCCCTCCCAGAAGAATGGTGTACAGGCTGTATGATATTCTTGAACCTGGCGCCAGGGAGGCCACATAGCAACCTGGCCTGACCTCTGCAGCCTCAGAAATGCCTGTCTATTCCCCAACTAATCCACTATAAGTACTCTTCATTTCTTTCCCCTCTTGTAAGGCTGAGCTGCCAATGGTGTCATGAATTTGGCTCAGACTACACTTCTCTAGGGAATCAAAGTGCTCACCAGTATGCAAATCAGGAAACTGATTTGCAAGGGGGTTCTTGGGGATCTCCTGCCTGGTGTTCTTGCACAGCCTCACAGTCACCAATTCCTCCTTTGCTTCCATGCTCATGTGTGACAATCTCTGTGAAAGTACAATCCATATAGCTGTCGGACTTGTGCATGTGTCACAGAAATTCCAGCTGCCACTTCATCTCTGAAACACGGTTTGCAGAACACATAATGCATGCAACCGAGCTGCCCTGCCATGCCTTAGCTTTGCTTCACTTCCATTTTCTCCTTTATTTTCTTATACTTACTGCATTGTTGTAATAAACCTGACCTAAAACACTTCTTTTCTACATACACCAAATTCCCATGAAAAACTAATATGTTACTCATTCAGCCTACTTTTCACTCAAGCACAATCTCCTGAGCATGTAGTCCTTGCTGACTATGGAGTTTGAAAAAGCTGATCTCTAATTTAGAATGTCTAACAAATCACTAGCTAGCTTAGCTTCCTGCTACAATAATTAAGATATTTTCTGTTCAACCTGTTCAGAAATGTAATTCTGCTGGGGCAGGTGGGACATGAACTCAGGCCTCCTGGCTCAGTGGTAAGCACACTGCCACTATGAAACAAAGGCCCATTTCTATAGGAATTAATTGTTTTAAATACAGAAGTATTCAACATTTTGAGGGGTGTCCACAGAGTATTTGGGGAAAAAAATTCTACTGATGGAATGATTGACAACAAGAAGGCACAGATTTAAGGTGATTGGCACAAAAAGCAAAGGAGACATGGGGGTAAATGCTTACAATCAATGAGTAGGTAAGATCTGGAGTGCTCTGCCTGAGGAGATTGTGGAGCTAGGTTCAATCAAGAAGGAATTAGATTAATATCTGAAAAGGGAGAACCTTCAGGATTACAGGGAGAAGGTAGAGGAGAGACACTAGGCGCACTGTTCATTCGGAGGCAAGAAGTGCCACACAGGAAATGCTAAACACACTCTTCCGAGCCATAATTCTATGAAGATAAAGTGGGAATTTGCTGGCTAAGTCACTGATGGCATCACTTCAATGTACCCATCTGCATCAGGAAAACTAACAACATGTTATTACATAGTTAATATTCTGATCAGTAAGTCAAAGGAAGTGAATTGGAAGTTGCATCCTGCCTTAAATCTAGTGGAAGTATATAGAAATTAAAGAGCTGAGTTATGGGAAAGATCATCTATTAAGATCTGTGCATTCCTGAAGAGGACGAATACAGGGATTTGGTTTGGGACCTTCAAAAAATTTCAGAGATAATCGAAAAATTAAATCATGAAAGTTGGTCAGTTCTGTTATTGGAAAGAAAAAAAATGCAATATTGTAAAGGCTGTGTCTTTTATTTTTGTGCTTTTTGAAATTGTGAACTGAAATCAGAATGAATTGTTTTAAAACTAGTATTTTACAAGGATTGCTGCATGCTTTGAAAATTACATAAAACTTTACACAGAGGGTGGTAGGTGCCTGGAACGCGTTGCCAGCAGAGGTAGTAGAGGCAGGCACGGTAGATTCGTTTAAGGTGCGTCTGGACAGATGCATGAGTAGGTGGGGAGCAGAGGGATACAGATCCTTAGGAATTGGGCGATAGGTTTAGACAGTGGATTTGGATCGGCACAGGCTTGGAGGGCCGAAGGGCCTGTTCCTGGGCTGTAAGTTTTCTTTGTTCTTTGTTCTAAAACTGACACTCAAGGCAAATGTCATTTATACATCTGTTTGAACAAGCAGTAACTGAAATTAAGGTTCCAGACGATCAGGAACGAGGAGGGTTCTACATTCAGATGGTGCTCGGGTTGGCATCAAGAAGTTGATTAGTCTATGGACTATCGACCAGTTATCAATGACAAAAGTCGTTTGCCTGCCAACAACCGGGTGATCTGTTCTCATGTTAGTGAACAGCTTGGGGCTGGGAACTAAACAGAGATAGAAGTGATCTGATTTCCATCAGCTCAGGAACTGAGAAAACCTAAAGAAAACCATTTTATATTTTTCTTTCAGCAGTTGTTGCAGATATTTGTAATGAACCTATTTAGGGATATTATGACAAACCTCAGGAGTAGATGGCACTTGAACCCGGGCCTCATGGGTAGGTTCACTATGAGCCTATCAGCAGTAAACACCGGATAGAAGCAGCCTACGATTGGATGGGCAACTATCAGTGTAAGAAAGAGGGAAAGAAAGGGAAGTAAGTGAATGAACTGCTGGGAATTTTTTGTGGTGGGTGTGGTTTAGCTGGGGATGTGACAGGAGTGGGTGAATGCTGAGGCCAAGACATAGGCCTGGGTGTGTGGAGGCCAAGGATGGCCAAGGTGAAGAGAGATCCAAGAATAAACGTGTGTGTCTGTCAGGAATTCCACCTAGTATGGGGGTGGTGGTGGAGTATGCAAGTAGCTTTTACAGAAAGGTAGAGGCTGCAAGGGCAATGGGGAAAGGAGGAGGCTGCAAGGGAAGTACAGTAAGAGAGAATAGGTAACGAAGGGTTACTACTGAAATAAAACTACAAGAACAGAAGTAGGCCATTCAGCCCATTAATCTGCTTGGCCATTTAAAATTCAACTCCATTTCCCTGGTTTTTCCTCATAACCCTCGATTCCTTTACTGATTAAGTATATTTAAGGCTGAGATAGGTTTTTTTTTTAAAACCCAGCCCTCTGCCACAAATAATTCTCTCGATTCACTACCCTCAAAGAGAAATTTCTCATCTGCCTTAATAGGCAACCCCTTACACTGACATTATACCCTCTGGTCCTCGTCTCTCCCACAAAGGGAATCAACCTCTCAGCATTTACCCTATCAAGTCCTGTAAGAATCTTATATGTTTCAAAAAGATTGACTCTCATTCCTTTAAACTCCAATAAGTACAAGCCCAACCTACTCAACCTCTCCTCAAAGACAGTCCCTCCAAATCTGGTACCACCCTACTGAACTTTCTCTAGAAGTCTCCAATGCCAGTCTATCTTTCCTTACATAAGGGGACAAAAACTGTTCACAGTATTTCAGACCACAGCCCAGTGGCTTGGTTGCTACGGAAGCAGTAAAGCCCAGGCCGCTGTGTGGGAAAGAAGATACACAATGATCAGATCTGCGGACAATGATAAGGGCATCCATTAAGACTGCGTAGACTGCTTATAACTAGGACTCACAATGAGTGAATGGGCAGAGGATGTTCAACATGTTCAAGGTCAGTATCTGCAAATGTTCTACTTGAGACTGTCTATACAAATTCAAGATAGACTGAAGATGAGGTTCATTGCATTTCTACATGGTTGCAAGACCTATTTGATTCATACTGCCCAGATATTAGCTTTTGCTTATTCCTTCACAGGATGTCGCTGGCACTAGCTAAGCCAGCATTTATTCCCATCCCAACTGCCCTCAAGGACGTGGTGTTGAGTTGCCTTCTTGAACCACTGAAGTTCATGTGGTCAGACGCAACAACAGTGCTCTTAAAGAGGCAAATTTCAAGATTTTGAACAAGTGAAGAAATGTCAGTACAGTTCTAAATCAGCGTAGTATGTGGCTTGAAGGGGAATTTGCAGATGACAGTGTTCATGTATATCAGCTGCCTTGTTCCTGTTGACAAGGGGTCACAGGTTTTAACAGTGCTAAGGAGATTTGGTGGATTGTTGCGGTGTATGTTGTAGATGGTACACACTGCTACTACTGTGCATCAGTGATGAACAGAGCATATGTCAAAGGTGTTAGACACGGTGACAATTAAGTAGCAAACTTTGATCTGGATGATGTAGAACTTACTGAGTTTTGTTGGAGCTGCACTCACCCAAGCAGTAGAGAGTATTCCATTACACCCCTGACCTGTACCTTGAAGAAAGATCGCTTTGAGGAGTTACATGATGAGTTAGTTATCAAAGGAATTCTAACCCTTAAAACTACTCATTGCCACAGTATTTATATGATTAGTCCAGTTTGGTTTCTGCCAAATAGTAACCGTAGGATGTTGATAGTGAGGGATTCAGTGATGGTAATTTCATTGAAAAACATGAGGCAATATTCACTGTTTGAAATAGTCATTCTCTGGCAGTTGTATGGTGATAATGCTATTTGCCCCTTTACCAGTTCAAAACTGAATGATGTCCAGGTCTTTTGGACATGGACTACTTTAATACCTGAGGATTCAGGAATGGTGAACATTGCGCAACCATCAGCAAATCTCCTCACTTCTAACCTTATGACAAAGCAGATGAAGATATTTAGGCCTGTGATACCTCCCTGAAGAACTCCTGTAGTGACATCCCGTGGCTAAGATAATCAGCCTCTGATAATCATCTTCCTTTATGCTTGGCATGACTAACCAGCAGAGATATTCACCGATTCTCAATGACTCCCATTTTGTTGGTGGAAATAAGCTGCAGTAGACCATTATAATATTGGGTCACTAGGTTTTCTTAAGCCAGTCTGAGAGATACTAACAGCAGAGAGCAACAAGCAGTCAGTCTCCAACATACAGAATGCAGGTAGAACTCAAGCTTGCACTGAAGAGACTAAGCTGATGAAGATTTAAACAAGACTAGATTTGCCTAGCTGTGCCAACAGGAGAAATCTCAAGGCTAACTTTCACTATTAATGTCAGCTTGAGGATGAGAAGTTATCTGGCTGGAAAAGTAAACAGGATGAAAATTGGGAACTATGAATAGCTATTAACAGGTTTGTGAAGAATGAAGTATCTACTTAAGGTACAGAATAAAGTATCCCTGTGATGTGGTATTCTGGTCATTTTAAAATTTTGTTACAGGCTATTTTCTGGACTTTAGACTACGAGTTGAATTCTACTATTGTTTAGAACTATTCAATGTTACTTTTTACTAATTATGCTAAATGTCTTAAAATATGAAATTAAGTACCTTTTTAGAAGTTTTTGTTTTTTTTTTACAGAGTTCATAACACTAGTTCATAACCCTGATACTAAACACTGAGTATTAAAAGTTACATTCCCCAAACGGAGAAGGAACTAAGACAAGTGTTTTTGTACATTTCCCAGATTTATTTCAGTTATCACTTCATGTGTACAAGCAAAATAAGATGTAATAGCAATATGACAAAAAGCACTGGTACTGTCTTACAGTCAGCCCATCAACAAAACTGTAGCGCAACAACAGCAGGTTGTATTCATATAGCACTTCTTAACAAACAAAATATCCCAAGGTGCTTCAAAGGAATGCTATAAAACAAAATATGATACTGACTTACAAAAGGTGATCTATATACAAGATCCAAATGGAAACATATAAAAAATTATCCAAATAATTTCTATGGAAGTAACTAAATAAAATTTCTATTTTTCTACGAAGATTTTAAAATAGATGTCATGATCTAATGCACAAGACTAAAAGCCAAGTTATGCAGTCGCATTATCACAGTATCACCTTTTATTCAGTAAACCACTGCTCACCAGTTATTTATCTAATCCTTAGTGCAGCCAGAAAGTGCATCCAGCACTGACTCTAGGGAGAAATAAATTACCAAAATTAATTGACTGCTGGAACCACTGATTGGCACAGCATAAAATACAATATTCATCAGGGGAAGTGCCTTCAAACAAAGAATCCATGTAAACCACCTGCAGCAACTGACATTCACTCTCTGCAAAATTCATTAGAAGCTCAGGTTTCTTGCAAGTTAGACAGGCTTCTTTAGGTTTTTCTAAATTTGTTACTTTAAGAATAAAAACAAAGTTTAAAAAAAAAAACTGTGGGTGCATGTCACTGTCCAAAAGAGGAAGAGTGGAAGAAACATGAGACTTAAAGTTTGTACGCAGTCAATTTTTAAATTCAAGGCAGATGGTAGCTCAGCATTTTAACCAACGACTGAAGTGGTTCACAGAAATACTTTTTATTTCAGAGAAAGTATGGCAATACTAATAAATGAAGTATTCGATTGTGAACTTCCTACTTTTATGGCTGATTTTCCCCTTTTACAATTGGGTACCACATCATCAGCTATTTTCACTTCTTTTAATGTGTCAGAAATATCCTCCCCCTCTTCCCACCCATTTTCGACTGCTGTGGATATAGACACCCACATAAGACTATTGTATACTGCAATGAATTGGTAAATGCTCCAGTTGAACTTGTAAGCAGTGATATGGAGCAGAATTAATAGTGACAAAGACAAATAACAGATTAAGTATTTCAGTGAACTTGTGACTAGATGGATTGATTACTTTCAGCTCCTTCCATGGGATTGGCTTGCTAAAACCTCAAAAGGCAATTTTTCTAATTTCCTGTTAAAAGTAACTGCATATTGTGCCAGAGAAAAAAGCTCAAAAGTAAGGATGGAATAAAAATTGAAGCTGTGCAAGTTGCTACCTCCTTGTAAGTTTTTAAAGCAAATTCCCAGCAATAATATTTAATACTTTTGAACAATGATTAAATGTTTCCTATCAATTAAAAAAAAAATCAGCCAATAATTCATGAGTTCATTTTTAAAAAAGTAGTTTCAACTATTCAATTGAAGCAATGTTCAGCCAGAAGACACTCTAGTTTCACTTAAATCCTCAATTTATGACTTTTACAAGCAATTAATGGCAAAATGATAAGTGTTTTCACAAGTAAAGACATTAAACTTGTCATTTTTTAATGAGAAATAGCACTCCTTCTGTTATTGTTCACTCCTACTGATCAACAATCAAGTACACAGGGTCCCCTACACGAATCACTCCAGATTTTTCAATCCCATAGTGTGAGCCAAGCACAGGGACAGATTTGTAAATGTGTCTTTCAGATGGGTCACACTGACGGTATCTGAAAGAACAAAGCAAAGCCATTGACATGAGCAGTCTTTAAACGCTTTCAGACCAAAACAAAGAGTAACAAAAAATGTACAGACGATATTTAGAAAGAACCAAAATTAATCAAAGCTACCTGAATGAAAATAGTGAAGGCAACTCATACTAACATTGGTTATAAGAATTAAAGTACAATCCCATTTTTGGTTATATTTTATATCCTAGACCCACTATAATCTATGTTTGTACCATATGTTTCTGGCTTCAAAACCAACCACAGCAATTAATTCATGAACTTTCCATACTTAATGCAATACCGCAGCTGTGCTGTTGATGGCAGGTTACTACATTCCAGAGTTATGCAACACTAAAATACTTATTTTATTTGGTAGCATTAGGCAAAGGTTAGCACCACTAAACAAATATATTTTTAAAACGTGTTTTTTTTTCCAGGATACAATTATATTATCACACGAAGTACTAGTAGTACCAGAAAAGAATAATGCTGCACTACATAGAGAAGACTATTTTTGACCACAAGTTGAAAGGACCATCACATCTATATGAAATGGCTGTCTTCTTAATTCTAAAAGGTTACATTAAGAGTCCATAAGTAGGTATGCTTTTAAATAAAGTAAATGTTAACATACCACTCCACAGGTCATTTTTTTTTTAAAGTCCAAGACTTCACAAGTTAACATCACACAAGAATTGTGTTCCAAAACCACTCAATATTGTAAACATGTCACATGGAAATGTGAAATAAATTATGAATTAAATTTTAACCCATAACCTTTGGGTGCCACCAATCAGAAAACTCAACCTGGGTGTGCCTGCTCTGAATAACCCTGATAGCTCATGTTCTAAGAACTAGATGTGTTGCCAAATACATGTTAAATCTAGATACTTTAATGATGCAACCAGTTTAAAAAGTCTTAAGATTTGTTTAGTTGATAAATATGGCTACATTTTCAACAACTCCATCAACCAGTTCTGAATTCCAAAGTATGCAATGGAAGGGCAGCCTTTGATCCATGTTCAAGGCTGAGTAATAAAGGTAGATTTGTGATTTTAAAAAAGTGTAATCAACTGCAGAAAGGGCGTATCTACAGCTTGGTACCTACTGGTTAGCTCAGTTGGCTAGACAGCGGATTTGCAATGTACAGTGAAGCCAGTAGCAAGAGTTCCATTCTTGCATCAGCTGAGATTACCATGAAGGTGCAACCTTCTCAACCCTGTCCCTTTCCTGTGTGGTGACCCCCAGGTTAAACTCACCGTCAAGTGTCTGTCCTTAGTAAGACAGCAACTCTCTGGGATTATGGCGATTTTGCCTTTTACCTATGATCAATGGGTTACAGAGAGCAAAGTGTGTTTTGCTGAAACTTAGCATTTTCGATGGGCGGAATCATATGATGTGATATACAGTCTGTGTTAGTGCTATGATCAGGAGGATAGTTATAACATGGTTAAATATCATTCAGATTATGCTGTTCATTGGGACACTATGAAGAGTCCCTGTTGTTGCTGCTAAAACTAGTTAATACTCAATCTCCTTAAAATGAATTAGAAAGAGAATTTGAGATTATGATGAAGAACGAAGAGATTAAAATGGAGAAGAAAATACATGCATATGACCAATATCAGGTGGATAGTACAAATAAGAATCACGCTGAATACAGAAAGTTCAGAGAGAACGTGAGAAAAGCACAAACAGAAGCAAAGAGAATGAAAAGAGATTACCAGATAATATAAAAGACAATCCAAAAGTCTTCTTACAAGCAAAATAGATGGTAAAGGGAGTGGGGCCAATTAGGCACCAAAAGGGGAACGTACATGGAGGCTGCAGGCGTGGTTGAGGTATTAAATTAATGCTTTGCCAAGGAGCAAGATGCTGTACAGGGTCATAGTGAAAGAGGATGTAACTCAGACACTTGATGGGTTTAAAATTGATAAGAGCATAGTATTGGATAAGACGGTTGTAATTAAAATTGATAAAGCACCATTTACCCAATGGGATGAATCAAAGGATACTGAGGGAAGTGAGAGTAGTAATTGTAGAAGCACATCTGTAACTTCCCAGTCTTCCTCAGACTTGGAGATGGTACCAGAGGAAGGGAGATATGCAAATATTACACATTTGTTCAGAAGACAGCATAAAGATAAACCCAGCAACAGCAAGACATTCAGTTTAACTTCAGTGGTAGGGAAACTTGTAGAATCAATAATTCAAGAAAAATTAACGTTTGGGGCAAGATTAACAAGACCTTAGATATTTGCAGGCTAATTAAGGAAAGCCAAAACAGATTTGTTAAAGGAAAATCACACTTGAGTTTTTATAATGCCATTAATGTGATGTACACTGACTTCCAAATGACATCTGTTGAAGCACTACATAGTGGACTTATAAGCAAAGTTCTCACTCATGGAACGAAGGGACACTGATACTATGAATATGAAATATGGTTGAATGGCAGGAAACAGAACACTAGATAATAGATGCTATTCGGACTCCACTTATTGTGGCGTTCCGAGGGTCTTTCTAATATAGATATATATATTGATGACCTAAACATAAGTATACAGGGCATAAGTTCAAAACTTGTGGACGAATTGGAGGCACTGAATTGTGAAGAGGTAGTGTATAACTTCAAAAGGACATGGACATGTTGATACAAATGGGCAGACAAGTGGTACATAAAATTTAATGCACAGAAGGGAGAGATTATTCATTTTGGTAGGAACAGTGAAGAGAGACAATATAAAATAGAGTACGATTCCAAAGGGGGTTCGGGGACCTAAATATACATGTGGGGTAGGGAATGGGGGCATAATTCCAAAATGGTTCCCTTCATTTGGCTCCAGATAAACCTGACATAGCTTTTGCAGACCAGATCAAGCAGCAGACAAAGTGCTGAGGTATCAGGCTGCATAGCTTTATCAGGCTAAACACTACAAATACTTCTGGCAGGGTCTACTGCCTAGATTTATGAAGATTGCATTACTATACTCACACAAACCCAATTTGCAACAGTGACATAATTACCAGTTGAGAAGCCTCCTGGCTTTTTCTAAGTTCAACTGCCAAACAGGCCTAACATTTGGTGGGCATCCCATATCCTTACTGTCCGCTCCTCTCAGATCTGATGATCTTGTAGAGTTGGGTGTCTTCCAGGCACATTTCATATTGGTACTTGATCAGCCAAGATTGAGGCAAGATAATAAGTCAGGAAATATTATTATGTCTCTCCCCTCTGCATAATTTCCATTCTTGATCTTAAATGGAGGGGCAAGTCATGCCACAGAATATATTCCCAAGGAATGACCAGGCAACATAAAATGGCCAAAAACTCAACAACATACATACTTATATATTTGTCCCCTTTCAACCTGCCGCGAATGCTTATTCTTCGGAATAAAGCAGATGAAAACCAGCCTTAAGAGGAGGAATTATTCAAAGTATTCTCACATAAAATGTAATATTACTTTGCGGTAAGTCATTTGAACCAGAAAAAAACTAAAAGAACAAGCTTTTTTTGTTCAACAGCTGTTAAGAATGTAATTATCTGCAAGATGGAAATGCAAGACTAAAAAATTAGTTACATTCAAAATTGATGTTAAATTGGGAGAGTTAGGGCATTCAGGGTGAATTCAACGGATTAGATGATTTTTCTTGCACTATCTTTTTATTCTAGGCTTCAAATAGCTCCCACAATGACATCTAGTGGCAACAACCTTACTTACTAACTGATCCAGTTTCCAAGTACTTGGTAGAGACAGACAAGTTTGGGTTAAGAATGTGGCATAGTTATGGTCCTTTGTGGAGTTTCATGCAGTTCCCATAATGCTCTGAGATAGATATACTACCACTGATTCCATTAGCTCATCAAACTCAACAATCCTCAAAATGTGCTTCAAATACTTTGGGCCACCCCTTCTGGTGACATCGCCCTTCCATGACTGTGGACTGGATATATTCTCCTTTCATCCCCTACCACCCCCAACACCACCGCCCAATGCCCGCATACACCCTTGCCCCACCCTCCACCACCTCCACCATCACTCAGCATGCCAGTACTGATATGGAAGCCCTCATTTATAAAAGATATGTAGTAACATGCTCATCTTAGTTCACCAAAATAAAAAGTGTAACAGAGAAAACAACACCAATGGTTTCCATGGTTCTGTGATTGAAGTTTGACACAGAAGCAATGTTAGGACAGTCAATCTGTTCAGGCCAATAGTGATTCATGTGGACTCAGGTTGGACAATGAGCTTAGCTTATGCAAATGTTTTCTGACCTGGATGGTAAAACCCATCTATTCAATGCAACATTCAAAATTTATCACAACTGTGAGAAATATATGTCAGGCCATACTGGCCTAGATCTTTAGCTTAGGATCTTTAGTATGTTAAAGAAGCTATGCAAATTCAAGTTGTTGAGCAAGGTGCAATTCCCACTGTCTATAATGCATTTACTGCTGATATCATTTACGTACATAGAATGTTTATATTTTAACATTTTGCATTTAAAGCCTGCTAATTTATTTAGTCACTAATTATGCTTCACCTACCCTATATGACTCACAATAAGGATAGTTCTGCTGGAACTCAGTGGTCTGTAATTCAGAACCCTTCACATTTTCCTGTTCTGCCATACACATCATGGTTATTGTATATTGATCAGCACAATTCACTCAATGGTTCAGGGCAAAGACAGGCTGATTGATGCAGTTCAACGATTAGAAAATTTTATCCAGCTTCTCTTCAGCTTGATTTCTTCTATGGTTTCATTACCAAGTAGTACAGTAGGTAACTCCATCTCATCAAGGTGCAAGCTACTAACTGAATTTGTGTCTGCCTTAATGTAAACAGCAACTATGCAATTTGAAAAATAGAGAATGGTTAGTGCTAAATTTAAAACAGGGGCAGTTCAGTGAAGGGAACTTAGCAGGTTTGAGCAGGGATTACTGAATAACAATCAGGTGCCAAAATCTTGGCCCATTTTAACTCCCCATTACACAGACAGATTTTAAAGGCATCGGGCATCAGTTGATTTAGCACAGACCAAGTCCACTTCCCTCAGGTACGCATCAACTGAACTTTCAAGGTATCAGGGAAGCTTGAGCACTTTAACTTATAAATGATTAAATGAGTTTGTCTTTGGTATATACCGCTTGAGTGTCTCCAGTGGCTCCTTCCTGTCTATGATTCCTGTATCAGGATCTACTGTTGTGAAAACACATCTGGAAAAAAAAGATGAAAATATAAATGTCTCAATGTAAAATAACATGGAAAAGTTGACAGTAGTGATCAGCGTCATGTAACAACAGTCCGTTGGAGATTCAATGTCTAGCATTAAGAACTGATGAGGCACATATTCAGCTGAAGAATGCACTAATTGAGAAGAGAAAGAGAACACTGAGCAGCAAAATGTTCACCGCTGTTTTTGCACAGCTCCCTCTTCATTCAGCTGGCAGGAGCCACCTCTCTCCACCCAGATGCTGCAGAACTTGTGTTTTGGTAAGGCAGAAAAACCAGTAGTACTGGTTAAGGATATACCTGGTGCAGTACATCCTATGGTACAATTTTGTAGTCCCAATCTGTAGACCTTTCCATGTATCCTAAAAATTAAAAAAAAAAAGAAATTAAGTACATGAAAAAAATTAGACCATTGGTGTGTAATTATTTATTATCAAGACCCCGTCTACCACTCTTTCAGGCTGTGCACCCAAGACTATAACATCCCATTGCATAAAAATATCTTTCTTCAAGTCATCTTTGGGTCTGTTGTCAATTGCTGTACATTTGTGTTCTTTATTTTCTGACTCTTCTGCTGTTGGAATGACCAAAGTTTTACTACATCAAAATCTTTGTGATTTTTTAATACCTCTTCCTTGCCTCCTAATCCAAAGGATGTCCTTTACAACAGACCAGCGCTTCCGCTGTATTGCAGTGAAGTGTTAGCATACGTTTTGTACCCAAGATTCCAGAGTGAAATATCAGCCTCTCACTTTCAGATTTAAAGTGAAGTGTGTGACATAGTTTAGACTGCTTTGGGTGCCAGCAAAAAAATGAAAAACTTTTGCACACCACTACATTCTCTGCAAGATTCTCTGCCCAGCTCGATTTAGTTTTGAAATATGAAGGACAGAATACACTTTAATTTCTGAATTTCCATGTAAATGAAGTGAACTCTTTACCTCAGCATATGGCTTGCAATCCTTCACTACTACCACAGGCCTAAAATTCTCCATTTTAACTTTTTTCTCCAACTTGGTATTAACATCTTCGACAGTTTCCTCAGACATCATCATGCAGGAACTAGTATCATTATAAACGGTCTAGAACAGGGTGGAAAAAGAAAGAACAAAATTTTCAGTGAAGGATTTCTGCAAGGACTGGAGTAGGGAAATAAGAAACAAGAGCAGTTTAACCTTTCGGTCAAATTAGTTATGCATTATTAATACATTTGGATGAACAGTAAAAACCTACATGGAGCAATGAGAGACTCTTACAGCCCTTAAAAGCACACATTTTTTTTAATCTAACTACTAACCAAGATATTTATTCGTATTTCAGACTAACTAATTTCCCTTAGGATTTTTCCATGGCACGGAGTCAGGCTCACAGTTGCATTTAGCTGTGTTTAAATCAATTTGTTCATGGAAGTGGGTATCACTGGCAATGTGGTATTTATTATTAACCCCTAGCTGCCCTTGAGAAGATGGAGAGCCACTTGCTTGAAACGCTTCAGGTCAACATAACGTAGATGTACTCAGGCTGACGTTAGGCATGGAGTTCCAGGATTTTAACCAAGTGATGAAGAAGAAAAGAGAATATAACAGGCTCATACTGAAGTGAATAATAGGCCAGCTGGAGACTATTTATTTGTAGCATTAAGGAAAAATCTCCAGCCCTTACAAAAGATCAAGAACTGACTAATTTTCCATATTATTCATTTTAAATTTAATAGGCACACATTGGTTGAAGCATTTTATATATACTAGCAGATATCTGATTTCATTAGTCTTATCAAGTGATAGGTTGTATTATTGCAAAAGGGTTGTCGAGCCTGGGGAGAACAAAGGAGAGAGCGAGAGAGAAATGCACATGTACATCTATACTGAAAAGATTTGATAAAAAGGCTCGAACATATGTTTATGAACAGATAAGTGTTTCTTGACTGTTTTTGCAAAGTAGCTCTTTCCTTTCCCAATGTATATTGGGTGATAAATAAATGTATTCCTCTCAATGCAAAAGAAGTTGTATAACTCATTAAGTCTACTTTTTCTTATGGTTGTGTTTAGCAACACTTTACCTAGGTTAGCATATTCACATTTGTGTGACACCACCACTGTGCTATGCTGGATAGATTTAAAACAGACCTAGCAACTCAAAAACTGGACATCAGGTGGTGCTGTGGCTCATCAGAACCATATTCACTGACAATCTGTAACTGCACAGGGTATTGTCACAAACAGGTGCATGTGTGTCATGATGATATAAAACATGACAATCTTTAAAATCTCATTGATCAACTTAAAAGTTTTGGATTTTGGAGTGGAGTCTTAAAGATCCAATTCAAGAGCGAACTATACAGTAAATGGAAAAGCCCTGGGAAAAACTGATGCACAGAGAGATCTGGGCGTTCAGGTCCATTGTACCCTGAAGGTGGCAATGCAGGTCGAGAGTGGTCAAGAAGGCATACGGCATGCTTTCATTCATTGGACGGGGTATTGAGTACAAGAGTTGGCAGGTCACGTTACAGTTGTATAGAACTTTGGTTCGACCACATTTGGAATACTGTGTACAGTTCTGGTCGCTACATTACCAAAAGGATGTGGATGCTTTGGAGAGGGGGTGCAGAGGAGGTTCACCAGGATGTTGCCTGGTATGGAGGGAGCTAGCTATGAAGAGAGGTTGAGTAGATTAGGATTACTTACATTTGAAAGACAGAGGTTGAGGGGGTACCTGATTGAAGTCTACAAAATCATGAGAGGTGTAGACAGGGTGGATAGCAAGAAGCTTTCTCCCCAGAGTGGGAGACTCAATTACTAGGGGTCACGGCTTCAAGGTGAGAGGTGAAAAGTTTAAGGGAGATATGCGTGGAAAGTTCTTTATGCAGAGGGTGGTGGGTGCCTGGAACGCGTTGCCAGCAGAGGTGGTAGAGGCGGGCACGATAGCGTCATTTAAGATGTATCTAGACAGATATATGAACGAGCAGGGAGCAGAGGGATACAGATCCTTGGAAAATAGGCGACAGGTTTCGATAGAGGATCTGGATCAGTGCAGGCTTGGAGGGCCGAAGGGCCTGTTCCTGTGCTGTAATTTCCTTTGTTCTTTGTTTTAAACAGCTTAAAAAAATAGCTAAACCACTTTAAAATGGTAACCTGACCTGAATGTAGCCTAAACACGGTGGCTCAGTGGTTAGCAATGCTGCCTCACAGCACCAGGGACCAAGGTTTGATTCCACCCCGGGCGACTGTCTGTGTGGAGTTTGCAAATTCTCCCCGTGTCACCATGGGTTTCCTCCGGGTGTTCCGGTTTCCTCCCACAGTTCAAAGATATGCAGACTAGGTGGATTGGCCATGCTAAATTGCCCGTTGTGTTCAGGGATGTTTAGCATAGGTGGGTTATGTCTGGGTGGGATGCTCTGAGAGTCAGCGTGAGTTTGTTGGGCCGAAGGGTCTGTTTCCGCACTCTAGGGATTCTATGATCTAAATTCTCAGAAATACACAAAGCAATGCCAAATGGCTAGGACTGAATAATACAGTTGGAAAAAGGTATGCAGGGATAACTACCTGGACATTTAAGTTCATCTGGAATAGATAGCTCACCATGAGACCTTCACATGTAGCTGCGCCAAGATTTCGGGTATTGCTGGAGCAAAGATTTAAATTTGAAACTGGTTATGCAAAGAGAATTGAGCCTGTTGCCATACCCGCCTGCCACCACAGCTACAAAGAATGACAGGGAGTTTTGACCATCAAAACTCTGTTTTCTATCACTGCAATATTTGCTATGAATGGCTGAATCTAAGAAACCAACTTGAAATAACTCTAGGCTGGTATCCCATCACTAAGACATCCTTTATTTACATGTGCATAGCACTTGACACTTGTCTGGCTTCCTCAGTGAACAGAACTTCTGACATGTCTGTTTATTTCTGTCAGCCAGGGCTCCCTGATTGGACCAGATTAACAGCCCCAATCAGGGAACTCAAATTCTATGAGGTGCACCTGGTTGACCCTCTTACAATCACTACATTCCTCCTTCTAAGTCCGAGGACGTAAGCCTGTTCTTTCTCTTGTAGCCTCACCTGGGTGTTTTTGCATTGGGTGTGGTGTCTCCGAATCAGCCTCTGAGACGGGCAGCATGTACCAGACTGTAGCCCAACTCTTGTGCCCAGAGCATCTCGGAAGAAATTCATCCTCTTCTTCAGGCATTAAAGACATCGAGGCTGCAACAACCACTGCGTTCATCTCAGACTCCAAGGTTTCTTCATTAGGCAGAGGGGCAGAACCCACTGGTTCTCACAGCCTGTCTGTCTGATCAGAAGGTCAGGTGGGTTTTGCTCCTGCCCTGTTTGCTTGTTCAGGACCACTGCACCTTCCCAAACTCTGTCGTTGTGAGATCTGACTTAGCTTCGACCACGCATCTTACCCATGCACACAAGGCAAATGGCACTGGGCGGGTCTCGCAGAATCGTGGAATTGCTTCCTGGTCAACATGCAAGGTCACCTTGGCTCCTTGATAATCCCAGACCTGCCTGAAAAGCACTTTTGCATGGATGCCTCATTAAGGACTTCACTCAGGCAGCCATTTTCTAATCGAAAAATGTTGAGCCAATCCAGGTGAATCTTTCTCAACTAATTTCGCCCCTTCAAGCTTGGGCCCCAGCCTTTTACTATAATCAGTGGTAGCTGAACCAGATGCTTCTCTTACAAGACCAGAACAGGACATGTACCCTTAATTTGTAAAGGCTCCCCAGTGTAGATTCTCAGTCTGGCCGAGGTCTCACGCAAACTTAAGGGTTGGCATTTCGAGCGAATTTTAAGACTGATTCTGTAATCACCGAAATAGCTGCACCAGTATCAACATCCATTAGAACTGGGTGACCATTTAACCAGACATTTATTTTGATAGCAACATCCAAATCAGACGCAAGGCAATTTAACTATTCGAAGCCAGATGTGGGTGGGCTTTCTAAGGTGTGCGCTCTACTTGATACTGGCCCAAGTTACCTCACTCAATTCAGGTCCAATAGGACTCTTTTGCTACTTCGAGTCCACATACCAGCAGCAACTACGATAGCTTGCCTGCTCGGACCCTGAAGAAAATGCTTACCATTTGGCCAAGGCTTGGCTTTGTTTCGGCATTTTGCTGGGCAGATCTAAAGTCCCTCTATTCAGAATATGTCCTGACTGAGGCTACACAATTGCCTTCACTCAGTTGGTGTTCCCCAAGCTCAGTCTGACTGGCAAGGGCGTCCACTTCCATCGGCACACCCTGTAACTCATACGTGCCATTACCACATTTTCTAATGATAAAGCCAGTTGTAGTACCTGTTTGAAGTCCAGTTGGGTTTTAGCTAGTAGGCACTTTTGCATGGACACCTCATTAATCCTACATACCATGTGGTCCCTCAGCATCTCATTAAGAGCTAAACCAATCTGGTCCAATCAGGGAGCTCTGCCTGACAGATAAGAACAGGAGTATCAGAGCTGGCTCAGGGGAACCCGGATCAGTGTCTAGGACTCTCCAAATGTAAATTAAGGGTGACATGGTGATGGGATACCGGCATAGTTTAAGAATTAGAAGTCAATATAGTAGGTCCAAGATGAGGAGAAATTTCTTCACCCAGAGTAGTGAGCCCGTGGAATTCACTACTAAAGCAAATTTTTGAGACCAAAACATTGTTTTAAAGAAGGAGGTAGATTTGGTCTTGTGACTAAAAGATCAAGGGATACCAGGGAAAGTAGGACTAGATCATTAAGCCTGACAATCAGCCATGATCATAATGAATGGTTAAGCAGCCTCAAGGGGTCAAATGGCCACTGCTCTTATCTTCTATGTTTCTATGTTCTGATAAAAGTTTGAGGTAGCAGTGGAAAAACTGAACAGTCAGGTTTTATGTACTGCCTGATTTAGCTTGAGGAAGCAATGTCAAAGATAGGGTTGGTAGCAAAGCAGCAATTATTTTGGTGCAATTAAACTGATGGCTTTGGTTTTCCTTGATTTTAGCTGTGGAAATTCTAATTTATCATTACAATGTCAGACAGGCCGTTTGATGAAACAGAATTTCAGACAGTAGTGGGAAGCAGTAAGAGATGTAGCACAGGATACAGTATAAACATAAACATTCTTCCCATGTCTATAATGGCATTTAGAAAAGGAAAGGAAAGGGCCAGAGGAAACTTCAGAGCCTAGGGGAGAAACCTTCACTGGAAATACAGGTGGATAGCATCATCTACTATAATAAAATGTCCCACACCGTGGAGAGGTCTAGTTCAAGGGAAAATAATGCTTTACAGCAGTCATCATTTCTGGCTTAACCATAATATTCTTAAGGTTCCAAGCAAACAGGAAACATTAAAAGAAATTGATGCATGAGTCGTGAACAATGTGAGCAAGGAGAAGACAATGCCAACTACAGCAGCATAAGACAGGGAGTGGAGATTAGAAAGGAAATCAGAGGCACAGGGGATGGAATCATCCAAAAAGTTTATTTTGTGAAAGGATAATGACAGCAGTTCTGAAAGAGCAACATAGAGAAATGGTTACGTGCAAGATTACTGAATTTCCTTCTTTAGAAAGGAATGAAGCAATGAAGCCTAACATACAATTAAACATTAATCCTGAAAATGATACCTGATAATACAAGTTAAAATAGTAAGACTTATCATTTCAAAATGATGACAAATCTCTCACACCAAACAAGCAATTTTTGATTACAGACAAAAATGAACAGACATAACTGCCCAGTGTTACATAACACTGACAGTTGTCCGCAAGCTAAGTTTCCATTTGCAGATCGAGTACTGGAGAGGGATGGAGGAGGGTGAAGCTGAAGACCAAAGCAAGCAGAATGCTTACATTCACATGCATCTTTTAACAGTTGATCCCAGATTGGCAGAGGTAGAAGCCTAATTGTAAGCTCCCAGTCTGCCCTTGAAGGCCAGAGTCATTGAATTGAGTAATTAAAAAATTATTCCTTATTTCCAATGAAGTGAAAGTAATGTTTAAAGTATTGCAATTTCATCATACATGTCAAATCTGCGCCATGAACTGTAGCAAATTACCTTGTCTTTGTCCGAGAACAGTGGTGCCTTTTCGCTTGGATATCTTGGTCGCATGGAAGGTTCGTAGCACACCAGTCGGAAGGCCTTGCTATTTTTTAAGTAGGTACTAATCCAATGGGCAGCTTCGTCACCACAATCTCTACCTTCTATATTGCATCCCCATACTCTTTTCAAAAAAGGAGTAATACAAATTAGGTTTATCTAACACCATCTTTGGTTAATAACTTCTTTGATCCCTATGTGTAAGCCTGCTTATGAAGATTTCCTTTGTTTGAAATTCAAGCAAAACTGCAAAAGCTATCAGTGGTATTTTCACCAGTAAATCAAATTCTATTTCACAGCTCATCCACTTGTGTTTCACCATCAAAATCAATTGAAGTCGAAACCAGCAACATCTACACAGTGCAGAGATCAAAATTTGTCTGGTACTCCCATTCAAAGTGGGTGCAGGCAACTGTGATCATGAGCCAAAAGTTAGTCTTCTGTTGCACTATAATATAGTCAGATTGTAATCCACTTCTTTATCATACCACACTTTTGTTTTGGACAGTGAGACTCTTCATTTTAACATCTGCCATTTGTGTCATCTCTGTTGATGTTGTTGCAGGGAAAAACACCTCAGGACAATAACTTCTTAATGGTTTCAGGATATGCAATAAAATCCAGAATTGAATTACAATTCTTATCCAACAGAGGCATAAAATCACACACTGTTAATCAATCAGTTATAAAATACAAAAGAAACTAACCATGCACTAACCTATGCAAACTTTTACCCAGATTAGATTTAAGCCCAGAGCAAAAGTTAAAAATAAATTGCTTTCATCAAAATGATCTAACTCACCGCACAGCAAAGTCCACTTCTATATTAAGTGCTTTTCCATTCCTTTAAAAGTTCACAACTGATCAGTCTGCTTAATGGTTCCATCGAAGGAAGGCACCAAAGCATACACCATTTAATCAGATTTGGCACCTGTAAACACAATCTCTTTTACACAGAAATATAGAAAATTCAGAATCAGTTACCTGCATATCTTCACAGGATTTGACTTTGGTAACTTCAAAGGGACTCTCAGCTCTTCCATGTCTGGTGCATTAAGACACAGAAAGCCATTTTCACTGGATACAGAGACCAGCACCAATGTAGGCTCTACCCTACCAGTAATCATATGCCACTTCTCATCAACTACAAGCCACTGCCTAGAAGATTAAAAGAAATGCACTTATTAGAGGATGTTGGGTTCAGCTAAAAGAAATGCTCTAGCACAGATTATAGGCTTGAAGAGTCATGGAAGAACATGTTAGTTTTATTTACAGTATAGCCTCCCACGGAGGAAGAAGTAAAGTCAATTTTAAACTGAATAGGATTAAAGGAAGTGATTTGGTATGATGCCACATTTGCAAACGTCTACGTTTAACACATTCTTTCACCCTGGTTCTGCATTTGTCAAACAAATTGCTACTTTGCATGGATGCAACTATATCAAGACACTCAGTCTAGATATGATTAAACAACTTGTGCGGCAATTTTGGTTTGTCACTTATGGGAATATTCAATCATGTGGAGTTTCTTACAAACCATTTTTCAAGCAATGTAATTTATCCTGTTATAAAATTAATATCTCCATAACAACGATCATATGTAGTCCCTCAGGCTCAGGCATGAAATTCAGATTTTGAAGCATCTTTCCTGGTTTTGATCATAATCCTTCTCAACCACATGAATAACATGCCTGAACAAGAATAATTTCCACTCTCTTGAACTTGACTCCTCTATAGATCCTTTTCACAAATTTCTCTAAATCAACATTAAAAGAAATTAACAAAAATCAGTGACATAAATTTTGAGAATCTGAATTGTCAGTTTCACCATGCATGAAAATATCCACTTTGTCTATTCTCTACCCTTACCTTACCAAAGGAGCCTTCACAATACTTTGTTTCCCATCTCATTAATTTGATTTAAGAAAAGCTTCTAAATGCAGAGCTCTTACTTCATAAATATCCTTTCTATCCAAACAGAAATACACAGTGTACATCTCATTTCTTCTTACTTCATTATTCATTAAATCTATGGATATCTAAGTCTTCACCAGATCCAATTCATCATCAATACCAGGCTAACTTTCAGAACTAAGATGTTCTTACTTCAAAAAAGTAAGTTTATTCATTTTCTCTTACTTTCCAGGATGCTAACTGCAGTTCTTCCCAAAGCTATTCTGCTATTGGCCTTAGAGCAATGTGAAATGGACTCACAGGAAGCTCTCAATTCCCCTAAGTTACTTCCCATCTTAGTTTCAAATAATTTTGCCTATTCTCAGTCACCCTGTTGATCCTCACAGAAAATAATCCATGATTTGATGTGACGCAGTCAGTAGATCAAGACGTGAAATCATTCCAGCAATGTTAAGTTTGAGAATATTGTGATGAAAATTCATAAAATATTAGAATTATTTTGGGGAACTTGGTTTTGAAAGGAGGAGGTAAATGAGGTTTTGGTTTACAGTACTGTGAAGTTCTGATTTGTTACTTTTAAAAGAAAGAATCAGAAAGTAATGTAGAACAGTGATGAAAAACAGCCTTTCCAAAAACAAAAACATTTAATTTAAATTACATGACTCAAACCAGCTGGTGAGATAATTGCTGCCTATTGTTGTCTTGTGTTTTCCCAATTTACAGCAAGACAGTTGGCCATCTGCAACAAGAAGGTTGAGCTTGGAAGGAAACATCAATTAAAGCGAAAGGTAGTTTTCATCTTATGGAAGCTTTCAGGCCAACTGAGCTGGAGAGACGGCTTAAAGGTGTTTTAACAGCCTTGAAGTAATCAAAATCAGATGAAAGTCACTGAGTTAGCCTGTGTATGTTGGGGACAGGCAATAATGGAAAGAATCACACTTGGTGCATGTGAAGAAAGCAGCTAAAATGGAAATATTGCCACCTTCAGCATCAATAAGAAATGTGAAAGTGAAGATAGGAGTGATACTTCTTCGGGACTGATTGTATGTAAAAGATTTTACTGAGGAGAAGAGATGAATATGTCTTTTTGCTAAAGAACATATTTCCAAACTGTCTTTGATATACTGAGTCTAATGTCTTGAAGTTAAATAAAAGGAGATAACAATTGTACAAGATGTGAGCTGGCTATGTTAAATGGGGAAAGTTAATTAAGGGGGTGACAGTGAAGAAGGAAAGGCAAACGTTTAAAGAGCTACTGATGAACTGCAATAATTATTCATTCCTATCTGGCATAAAAATAGGAAAGTTGACCTAAACATGGCTAAAAAGGAAAATTATGGATAATATTAGATTCATGGAAGGGGCCTGGAGTCCTTGTACACCAGTTACTGAAAACATGCATGCAGGTGCAGCAGTTAGTAAGAAGGCAAATGGGACATTGGCCTCCACAGTGAGAGGATTTGAGTATAAAAGTAGGGATGTCTTGCTGCAGTTGTACATACCATCTGAGAGATCTTGTGCTGCGGTAATGTCCCTACCTCTGAGCCAGGAGGCCTTGGTTCAAGTCCCACCTGCTCCAAAGATGAGTAATAACTTTGAACAGGTTGATTAGAAAATATCCACAAGGCTTCGGTGAAACCACACTTGGCATATTATCTACAACTTTGGTCTTCTTACTTGATAAAAGATATGAAGGGAGTGAAACATAGATTTACCAGACTGATTCCTGGGACGGTACGACTCACTGGAGTTTAGAAGAACATTGGGGGTGGGGGTGGGGGCCGGGTACGATGTAAAGTGTTGTGGTTGATGTTGTCCTGAAGGCTGCGTAGTTTGCTGTGAACAATGGTCTGTTAAAGGTTTGGCAGTTGTTTCAAGGAGGGAAGTGGAGGTGTGGGGAATATTTTTCATGCACAGGTTTGAACAAGACTTGCTGGCTGCACAGAAACTCCAACCAACGCTATACACCAGATACATTAATGATATTTTCTTCCTTTGGACTCACGGCAAGGAATCACTGAAACAATTGCATAGTGATATCAACAAGTTTCAGCCCACCATCAGTCTCAGCTTGGACTACTCTTCAGAATCAGTTTTATTCTTGGAAACAAGCTTCTCCATCAAGGACAGACAACTCAATCCTCACTCTACCACAAGCCTACGGATAACCTCACGATACTGCTTTTCTCTAGCTTCCACCCTAAACATATTAAATGGGCCACTGCCTACAGACAAGCCCTACACATACACCGGATCTGTTCATTTGAAGAGGAACGAGATGGACACCTGAAGGTATTGAAGGACCCCCTCACAGGAACGGGATACGATGCTCAACTGAATCGATTGCCAGTTCTGACATGCCACAGTGAAAAACTGTAAAGACCTCCTCAGAAGGCAGACACCGGATATGTCCGATAGGGTACCCCTTGTTATCCAATACTTCCCGGAAGTGGAGAAACCACTCCAAGTTCTTCGCAGTCTTCAACACATTACCAATGATGATGAGCACCTCGCCAAGATCTTCTGCATGCCTCCACTTCTCACCTTCAAACAACCGCCAAACTTTAAACAGACCAGTGTTCACAGCACAATACCCAGCCTTCAGGACAACATCGACCACAACACTATACAACCCTGTCGTGGCAACCTCTGCAAGACATGTCAGATCATCAACATCGACACATATCACACACGGGAATACCACCCACCATGTGCATAACAGATACTCATGTGACTTTGCCAACATTGTCTATCTCATACGCTGCAGGCAAGGATGCCCCAAGGCACGGTATATTGGCAAAACCATGCAGATGCTACAACAACGGATGAACGGACACCGCACAACAATTCACAGACAGGAATGTTCCCTCTTACTGGGGGAGCACTTCAGTCGTGAAGGATATTCAGCCTCAGATCTTTGGGTAAACATCCTCCAAGATGGATTTCAGGATACACAACAACGCAGAGTCACTGAGCAGAGGCTGATAGCCAAGTTCGGTAGCCATGAGGATGGCCTCAACCGGGATCTCGGGTTCATGTCACACTACAGGTGACCCCACCAGACTACACACACACACACACACACACACACGTGAGAATCTATGGGATGAATCTGTAGTTGCAGATACATTCTACTTTGTTCAAAAAGCAACAATTTAGAGACAATGTGGCATTTTATAAATTCCTACTTTAGAAATAAAACCAGTCGGACTCCAAACTAAAACACAGATTCTAAACGGCCTCACACCTAACATGCACTGTCTGACCTAAAATGTCACCTCTTCTTTACACTACTAAAACCTTCAGTTCTCTCAGGACATTGACTTGAAAGGAATTTGGGGATTTTAATCAATTATTAATCAATCATATTAATCAATTAAAACCTTCTAAGTGATCAAAGACTTAACAGCATCTTAGCTTTATTAAATACATCCCCATCAGTGGTGTGACCCAATGACCACTTACTAATAAATTTTGTGTCTGTTATTACCCCTCTCTAACACTTGAAGGAGGAGTGAGGCTCCAAAAGCTTGTGTTTTCAAATAAACCTGTTGGAATTTAACCTGGTGTTGTATGATTTCTGACCTTGCCCTTGAGAATGTAGTAGCTAGCTCTCTTCTTTAAATGCTGCAGTCCTCATACTGTAGATTGACCCACAATGCCTCGTCTAGTGTTACCATCAGCTGGGATCATAACAATATGCACATTCCTTCAAAGTATCCCCAAAGGGAAGGGAAATTAAACTGTTGCAAACCAATAAAAAGAAATGACATTAGTGCTGAGAATTTTTAAGTGGCTGTCACTTTGCGTGCATTTTCCAAGAATTGTTCAATGATGCTTCCAGATGCTTAATTTGAGATAATTCTCACCAAAATATTGTTTTGAACAATGACTCAGCAAAAATAGTTTGGCTATTTCATATATTATTTACATTCTATTTTCAGAAGTGAGATAAGAAGCATGTATCACACAATGCCTCAGCCATTTATAAAGCAAAAAGCAAGAACTTCTGTTTGTATGTCTAACTTCACTACCTCACTATATCCAAAATGGCATGATGGCTCAGTAGTTAGCACTACTGCCTCATGTCTCCAGACACCCAGGTTCAGTTCCACCCTTGAGCAACTGTCTGTGTGAAGTTTGCACAATCTCCCCGCGTCTGCATGGGTTTCCTCTGGGTGCTCCAGTTTCCTCTCACAGTCCAAAGATGTGCCGGTTAGGTGGACTGGCTGTGGTAAATTGCTCATAGTGTCCAGGGATGTGGAGATTAGGTGCATAAGCCATGGGAAATGCAGTGTTACAGGGACAGGGTGGGTCTGAGTAGGAGGGTTGGTGTGGATTCAACTGGCCAAGTGGCCCACCCCCACACTGTGGGGATTCTTTTATGAAAACACTTGACAGACAACATAAAAAAAAAACTTTGAGAAGTGTAGTCACTGTTGTGAGCTAAATCCTCCACCTCCCACATAGGTTGAAGGAAGGACTGTGGAATACTTTGGTAGCCGCCTCTCTCAAAAGGCTACAATTGACAAGAAGATGAGACATGAGATCAGCAGCATCAGTTCAGTATTTATAATCAATGGCAGCAAATGTTTATGAAAACATAACTTGTTCTGGATATCTGGTCATGGGAAATCACCATCCCTACATCCAGTCAGTTCAGCCCTGACAGAATTTAATCTATTTTAATGAGATCCCCTCTCATTCTTCTAAACTCGAGTGAATACAGGCCCAATCAACCCAATGCCTTCTCATACAACAGACTTGCTAGCCTAGGAATCAGTCTTCAGTGTAACTCCATCTGTGGTAAATATATCTTTCCTTCTGTAAGGAGACCAAAACTCCATACTCCAGCTGTGATCCAGCAAAAGCTATGTACAGCTGCAGCAATGCTTCCTTGTGCCTCCACTTAAACCCTCTTGCAATAAAGGCCAACATATAATTACCTTTCCAAATGGCTTGGTGCACCAGTGTGCTTGCTTTCAGTGACTGGTATGCATCAATATGTCCCAACCTATCACTGTTTAAATCATACACTGCCAATCTGCTTGTCCTACAAATTGGGAAACTTAAAACAATCACATTGTACTGCATCCATCAAGTATTTGTCCACTCACCCAACTTGCCTGAATCATCCTGAATGCTCTTTACATCCACCTTATACCTTCAATCCCACCTAGATTTGTGTTGTGACCAAACATGGAAACACTACATTTGATTCCCTCATCCAAAATCATTGACATGTATTGTGAATAGCTGGGAGTGAAGTACTGATACTCACTGAACCCCACTAGTCAACATCTTCCATTCCAAACAAAACCTATTTATTCCTACTTCCTGACTGCTAACCAATTCTCAATCCATACTGGTATCTTACGCCCATTCCCATGTTTTGATTTTGCACATTCACCTCTTGCTTGGGATTTCAGCAAAAGCTTTCTGAAAATCCAACTACACCATACTAGTTCATCTCCTATTCTACTAAGTACTTTCTCAAAAACTCCAATAGACTTGTCAAATATGATGTCTCTTTCATAAATCCATGTTGACTTTTTGCAATCCTGTTGGTATTTTCTGAGTAGTCTGTTATCTCATCCTTTACAATAGCTGAACTGGTCTGGAATTCTGTTTAGGCACTCGCTCCTTTTTTACATAATGGGGTTACACTTGCTGCCCTCTAATCTGCCATGACTGTTCCAGATTCTAATGAATTTTGACAGATGAGAAGCAATCTCCCACTATTTCCACAGTCACCTCCTTAAGTACCCTACTATATAGATTGTAGAACCCTGAGGATTTATCATATTTCAGTACCATTAATTTCTCAACCAATTTCTTTGTAAATAATACTAATTTCCTTACATTCTTCCTTCCCAATATTCCATAATGTCCCAAAATTGCTAGGGAAGCAACTTGTGTCCTCTTCTGTGAAGACAAAACTAAAGTACTTGCTTAATTGCTTTGCCATTTCATTGCTCTACATTATAAATTCCCCCATTTCAGAGCATAAGCAATTACATTTGTCTTCACTAAGACTTTAAAATACTTACAGGCGTTCTTACCATCCAGTTTTAAGTCTCTCGCAAGTTTATTCTTACACTCCATTTTTCCCCGCTCTTCAACTTGTGGTTCTTATTGCTGAATTCTAAACTGCTCAGTCCTCAGGCTTGTTATTTCTGTTACTTGTTCAAGCAACTTTAAAATATTGGAATATTATGACAAGTCCATGTGCTATCTCCACCCACAATTTCTTTAGTAACCTGGGATGGAAGGCATGTGGGCCAGGTGAATTATCCACTCTAAAACACTGGTAGCCTTTCCAACACACCTTTGCCAATCAATTTTCATGCTGGCTATTACTCCTATCTCGATCTACCTTTTTTTGAATATTCTGTCTGTATCTATTTTCATGAAGGAAGAGGATACTAAGTGCTCATTAGGTATTCAAGCTTTGTCCTGTGCCTTTAAGTAATATAGCACCCTGTTTGTCCTTAATTGACCCCACCATACCTCTTACCATCCTATTATTTACTCGCTGGTAGAAGGTGTTAGAATTCTCTTTGCTGTTAACTAGAGAGTTCTGTACAGTTTCTGCCACTCCATTCTCTCTTTGCCAATTTTATCATTCTCTTCAACTCCCCTCTCAGCATCATGTCCTTAGCCTGGTTCCTGCTTGAAGAATTCACCCAACACACGTCATGCAACCTTTTTTAAAATCACATTCTCTGCCTCCCTTGATGTCAGTGTTTGGTTCCCCCACCTTTTTTTTTTGGAATATAGTCTCAATCCAAAGCATCCTCTACTTAAAGATCTCTCATAGGTCCATGACTGATTTTCTTGTCAATCTTTGTTTCCATTTTAGACTGGCCACAATCCCTGCTCATGCCATTTAAATTAGCACTCTTAAAAAAGGTTAATTTAATTTGTACCTTGGTCTTCTCCATTACTAAACTAAACCTTGTGATACAGATGCACTCTTATTCCAGTGCTGCCCCACAAGTAGTTGGTCCAAGTGGGACATTCCCAAGTACTAGATCTAACAATGCCTCCTCATAGCTGGATGGAGAAAGTGCTAGTCAACAAAGTCATCCTGAACACATTTCAGAAACTCCTTCCCCATCCCCTTCTTCACTATAGTCTAATATTATCCCAATTGATATTTCAGTAATTAAAATCCCAAATTATCATTGTTCTACAATGCTAGCACACCTGTTTTCTCCACTGATTCGTTCCTCCATCTCTCTCACTATTTGAAGTTGTAATAGGATTATCCACATGAAGCTACCATTGCAGCACAACAGCCTACTATTCTCCACCTTTATGTGCCAAAGCTACATCCACTACAGGCCAACTGTGATCGTTATTTACCGCTTATTCAACTCCACAATACACAATAAGCCTTCGATGCACTGTTGAACAAGAGCTGTACCTTTGGAGATGCCAATGTTTGGCTTAGATGTTAACCCATGGTCCCATTTGCGAAATTTGGTGGATGTAAAAAAGAATCCCACAGTAGTGATTCAAAGAGGAACAGCGAGTTATCCTCAGTGTCCTGGCCAACACTTATCCCTCAATCAAAATGCCCCAAAGACACATTATCTGGCCATTATCCAAAGTGCTGTTTGTGAGAGCTTGCTGTGCACACAATGGCCATACATTTCTTACGTTGCAACAGTGATTACACATCAAAAGTACTTCATTAGCTGTAAAATGCTTTGGAACGTCTGCCGGTCGGGAGAAGTGTTACTAAACAAGTAATCTTTCAATCATTATTACTCTACGCCCTTACACAAACAAAGCTACTACGCCTCTCCTTTCATTCAAACGTTTCTTTGACCTTGATATATTTGGAGCATCTGGAGCCCAGATTTAGTAGCTGGAGAACAGGATATTGTTTGAAACAACAGTGAATAGCTCAAATTAACAGACACCTTCAGTGAAACTTCATACAAAGTACCTTGGAACAAAAGCAGCAGAAAGCTCAAATCAATGAGATGCTGCATAAAGGATTCATTATTAGTCAAATAACAAAAAACGTTTTTCTCCTTAGTCACAGAGGTCTATAGCACAGAAAAAGACCCTTCGAGTCTGCGCCGGCCAAAAACAACCAAACTATTCTAATCCCATTTTCCCGGCACAATTATTAAAACTGGTATGTATCCAAAAATCTTTCCTACGTGTCCAAACGGGTCGTAATTAATACCTCATCATGTATCTCATGCTAACAGAAAAACATTTTTAATGAAACATCCAAGGACAGTCTAAGTAAAGCACTGTTACAACTTGCCCTGTTTGTCACGGTGTAATATACCAGCTGTGCTCACGAGAAACAAAAAAATGTTGACAATCGACACGTCTGGTGAAAATAAGTCTGAGGCCAAACATAGCAGGGCACACTTTAAATTTTCAAAATATGGTTCTTACCGAAGGGGGGGGGAATAAATGCAGAGAATGGAAAACAAGAAACTTATATTTATTTACGAGAATAAAGTTTTTAATACCTATCCTTCAGCGGGCCCTTCTGCAGTCCCAGCTCATTAACCTCCACCTCAGTCAGCGGAATTCCTTTGCACGATTTGACCGGGTAAATGAAGAGTCTGGAGACCTCGGCCACTTTGACCAGTTTGGGCTCAGGGTGACTTTGCCGGTAAGCCTGCAGGAGACGCCTGAGCCCGAGCACGGCCAGCCCCAGGCCGGCTACTCCGGCAAGCCCCGTAGCTACCACCAGCATCGCGCGCCTCGGAGTCTCTGCACGAGCCTCGACAAAGCGGTTCATCGGCAGGCAGCTACTGCACGGATACGCCCAGGTCACAAACGGGTCAACGCTATGGGCACCACTTCTCCCACCCTCACAAACTCTTCCTCCCCTCTGCAATTGGCGTCCAACTTCCAGGGACTCCTGTCAACGTCGATCACAAGTAAGGGGGAAAAAAAGGAGGTGGGTTTACAACCAGTTAGACGTCCCCGGGTCGTTTCCTCCACGTTGTGCTTCTCACTGGATTAAATTGTTTACATTAGCCAGTTTAGATGAAAGATTAAATACTTGTGGGTTTTGTTTCCAGTAAACCCTTTAATGCGATCCAAATCCAAATGTCATTGCAGAACAAAGGTCCAAATTTCAAACCACCCCATTAAGTTATCGGGAATGCGTGTATCGCAACGAAGTTGCGGTAAATGTACTTGAAAGGTTTGTATCAACACATGTCACAATCGTGCAATTGGTACTGCCAACGTTGGTGGTGCAAAATAAAACCTTGTTATTTGTATCGTTTCTGTGTCAATATTGGGCCAATCTTGAGATTTATCATCAACATCCAGAAAGTTCTCATTAACATCCAGGAAGCGCTTACCAAGGATTGATGCGTCCAAAGGTCAAATTGCATCTGTCGTAAGAGTTGCAGGACATAGCGTGACCAGGTTTTAACTAATTTGCTGTCCAAACATACTGTTTTCCTTTAGTTCCAATCAAACTGCAGTGGTTCAAGAAGGCAGTTCGTAAACCAGCTTCTCAAAAGGCAACTAGAGACAGGTAATAAATGCTGGCCCAGACGCTATGTCCACCTCCCACAAGTAAATAAAGAAATGAAGCTATGTCCCTCAGGAAGTATGGGACGGAGTATTATCATGCTGAGGGGCAAACAATCAGGAAAATTGCCCACCTTCCCATTAACACTCCTTTGTCCATGTCTGAAAGTTTTCTTTAACCACAAATTGAGTTGCATTTATTGGTGCAATTTAACTCCAGCCTTCTTAAAGTATGTTTACTGGTGTGGAGAGCATCACTCAGGGGCATTTGCAATTGAAGACTGGATTTATATTCTGAACAAGTCCAGTGATATATGCTGAAAACAGTTGTTTTGCAATAGGCAAGTACAATTTAGGACAACACACAACAGCCTTTGTAAAAGATAACACAGTGTGGAGCTGGAGGAGCACAGAGGGCCAGGCAGCATCAGAGGAGCAGGAAAGTTGACGTTTTGGGTCGGGACTCTTCTTCAGAAGATGAATTTACCATATTTAATCTGTCCACCCAGCTTGTGACAAATTGATGCCTCTGTTTCCATGAAGATGTCAAATTTTGCCAGATTACACAGTCAGGACATACTTCAACCAAGTCAAGTTGATCAACATACTGCACTGTTTTCTGTTACTGTCTAATTGCATACACCACATTCCTTTCTCGTCCAACAGGTCAATAACCTCTGCTCCTCGCTTGGGAGAAGGGAGCTTGGCAGAATCTGGCAGAGCTCAAATAAGTGCCTACCCAGCTAGGCTGTGTGGTCTACTGCCTCACAGGAGTCCTCATGAACCTGCCCACCTTATCAATGGCGAAGTTGTAATTTTTTGAATTATCCAGAGCTACCGCTATCTGCTGATCTATGTTTTCCAGTGTGATGAAATTCTTCACCTCCACCTGAGGCTGCATCACATCCTGCTTGTCCTCCTTGAGGAAGTTATTCCTTCTCTTTTCACTGTAGGTGGCTGCCTAGTGTTTCTTCACCTGCTCCTCTCCTACTCTTCACTGGATTCACTCTGTGCGGATTTTTCGGAGTTGTTTGTTCTCTAGATTGTTGAAAGCATGGCTTCTGATATTATTTGGCTTCTTGCCATTCATCAGATGGTGAGCCTACCTCTTTAGCTTACTCCGTGACAGTCCACACAAGCTTCAACATTTAAAGTCAGCTGTCCTTCACTCACTTCTTAACTTCATTGTATCACCTCCTGTTTGTCAGTGTGGCAACAAAATAAAATTCTTACTTGTACCCAGGCCAACCTTCAGTAAACTTGTCAACAGGGGCACTTGAAATGTCATAAAATTCAAGGCTGTGGGCCCAACGCAGAGAAGTAGGACTAGTGTAGGTAGTAGTATTTTTTGTCAATACAGACTGGGTGGGCTAAAGGGCCTCTTCTATACTGTGTGATACAAGGATTCTAGGAGAAGTTACCTATTATTTTGTACTGTATTCATTCATAATGCTAACCCCTCCATTCTTGCAACCTACGACACCATCTTCAATCTTTCTGTCCTTTCAAACATTTGATAACATGTTGTCACCCTAAATTTGTGCCCATCTTTCTCTGAACTTCCTGTTTGAATCCTTCCCACCCTTCCACCCTGCCATAGTAATAAAAGACACAAATCATATCCTCTGTAACCAAATCACCTCCTCATTGTTCTTGATCTGTCTGCAGTCTTTTACATGATTGATCACATCATCTTCCTCCAACACCTTCCACCATTGACCAGCTAAGTGGAATTGCATTCGCCTGGGTTCCATTTCTTAAGAATTTAATCATAGCCAGAGAATCACCAATTCAAAAGGACCAAGCAATATCTCCTGCAAGCTACCTCTTGTGACCCCTCCTATTTTTCATCCATGTACTACCTGCTCATTGACATTAGTCCAAATCAAGCAGCAAAATCTGGATTTAAGCTGCTATGGTGCAGCAGGACCCCGAGGAATCCTGCTACATGTCCATGTGTTGCAATTGCCCAGGAAGTTTAAATTAGCCCATGGGCTAATTTGTGCTGCCTAGGACACTATGTGAAGTCTCTGACACTGATCTCTGTATCAGAAATGTGAACCAGATGTGTGGGAATTACCTAAATATATTTACCCTGAAAATGTTACACTAATTACAATCTGATATAACTCAGAGATTAGCCAGGATAGCTGGACACCACAACCCAGCCCAACCTGACTATTCCTGCCTCTCTACCATCTGACTACCAAGTATCACAGATACCAGTCTTCAGCCAATTTAAATCACTCCAGGTGATACCAAGAAATTGTTGGAGGCACTGGATACTGCAAAGGTTATGGACTGTGACAACATTCTGGAAATAGTACTGAAGAATCATGGTCTAAAACCTGCCACTTCCCTAGCCAAGTTCTTCCAGTATAGCTACAGCATTGGCATCTACTCAACAATGAGAAAATTTGCCCAGGTATGTCCTACACACAAAAAGCAGGACAAATCTAACCTGGCCAATTATCACTCCATCAGTCTACTCTCGATCATCAATAAAGTGATGGAAGGCATCATTAGCAGTCCCATCAAGCAGCTCCTGCTCAGCAATAATCTGCTCAGTGACATCCAGTTTGGGTTCCACCAGCACCATTCAGCTCCTGACCTTATTATAGCCTCAGTTCAAGCATGGACAAAAGAGCTGAATTCCAGAGATGAGGTGAGAGTGACAGCCCTTAACATCAAGACTGCATTCAACTGAGAATGGCATCAAGGAGCTCAAGCAAAACTAGAATCAGTTGAAATCAGGGAAAAATTCTCCATTGGTGGTAGTCTTACATGAGACATAGGAAGATGGTTGTGGTTGTTGGAGGTCAGTCATCTCAGCTCCAGAAAATTCTGCAAGAGTTCCTCAGGGTAGTGTCCTAGGCCCAAGCATCTTCAGCAACTTCAGCAATGAACTTCCCTCCATCATAAGGTCAGAGGGGAATGTTTGCTAATGAATACATAATGTTCAGCACAACTTGCAAAATCTTCAGAACGCCACTGAAGCAGTAACACAGCAAGTCCTGGAAAATCTCCAGGCTTTGGATGAAAAGCAACAAGTAACATTCATGCCACACGAATACTGGGCAAAGACTATCTCCAACAAGAGACAATCTAACCACTGCCCTTGATATTCGGTGGTGTTACCATGAATGAATCCTCCACTACCAACAACCATTACAATTGACCAGAAACTCAACTGGAGTTGCCATATAAATATTGTCACTACAAGAGCAATTAGAAGTTTGGAATACTGCAGTGAGCAACCTGCTGACGGCTCAAAACCTGTCCACCATCTACAAGGCACAAGTGAGGAATATGATGGAATATTCTCCACTTGTCAAAATGAATGCAGTTCCAATAACACTCAAAGAGCCTGACACCAACAAGAACAAAGCAGTCCATCTGATTGGCAGCAAATCCACAAACGTCCATTCCCTTCACCACTGGCTCTCAGAAGCAGGAGTGGGGTGCCACGGTGGCTCAGTGGTTGGCCCTGCTGTCTCACAGCACCAAGGAGTTTGAGTCCACCTCAGGCAACTGTGTGGAGTTTGCACATTCTCCCTGTTTCTGTTTTGTTCATAGAATTCCCACACTGTGGAAACAGACAATTCAGCCCAACTAGTCCACACAAACCATCCAAAGAGAATCCCACCCAGACTCATTCCCTATTCCTATCCCTGTAACCCTGCATTTCCTGTTGCTAAAGACACAGGGAGACCCAGGGAGAATATGCAAACTCCACACAGTCACCCAAGGTTGGAATTGAACCCAGGTCCCTGGTGCTGTGAGGCAGCAGTGCTAGCTACTGAGCAACCATGCCACCCCATCTTGATTTCCTCTGGGTGCACAGGTTTCCTCCCACAGCACAAAGATGTCCATGTCAGGTGGATTGGCTGCAGACAAGTGCTCATAGTGTCCAGGGATGTGTAGGTTAGGTGGATTAGCCATGGGGAATGCAGCATTACGGGGATGGGGATGGGGATGGGTGGGATGCTCTTTGGAGGGCCTGTGTGGACTCAATCGGCCACATGGCCTTCTTCCACACTGTAGGGATTCTATGAAATGAAATGGCATCCACAAGATGAACTGCAGAAATTTGCCAAAGACCCTTGGGCAGCACCTTCCAAACCCATGGGCTGTACCATCCAGGAAGACAAGGGCAGCAGATACATGGAAATACCATTACCTGCAAGTTCCCCTCGAACCTACTCACCATCCTGACTTGGAAATCTATCATTGTTCCTTTACTGTTGCTGGATCAAAATCCTGAAATTCCTTCCCTGACAGCATTGTGGATCAACTCACAGCATATGGACTGCAGTGTTTCAGGAAGGCAGCTCAGCACACTATCTTAAGGCCAGCTAGGAACAGGCAAATAAAAATTGGCTTAGCCAGCGACATCCATGTCCCCTATGTGAATAAAAACAGCCCTCATTCACCTACTCACCCATTAACATACCTGAGACCTTCAAACATATACCTGAAGAGACACTGTCAGCTAACGTCTTAAAAAGGGCATGTCTTCTCTCTTCCTGCATCTTCTGTCACTCTTACTGATCTTGGCCTGAAGCTAAGTATGCTGTAATTGAGATCTGTAGTTGCAGATGAAAATGAGCCTATTACTGAGACATGGAAATCTTAGCAGGCAACGACAACTCACCCAGCAAGTTCAAAATCAAAACCAAGCAAACTTTACAAAGAAAATACTTTATTCCTATTTAACAACTCACATCACTGACCTGCATCGGCATTTAATCCAACTGTACATTATATTTAGAATGTTCATCCTTTTGCTTGAATTCTTCCATGGTCTTACACACTCCCGCTCTCTGAACACCTCCAGAACTATAGCCCTCTGAGAATGCTAACACATTACTTTTTTCCCGCTTCCTTCATCTCACCATTGGCAGCAGTCCTTCAGCTATCTAAATCTAAAGGTCTATAATTCCCTCCATAAACCTTTCTACATCTGCTCCTTTAAAACTATTCTTTGACCGTACTTTGGTCATGCCTCCTAATATTAGGTCTCGTATGTTTAGCCTCATTTGTGAAATGACATGGCAATTTTACTATGTTAAGAGAGCTGTATAATTGCAAAACCAATTATTGAATTTTGTTGTTCCTTTCTCCATCTTGTAACAAATAAAACTTCTGTGGGAAATGTATGGCAACAGGAAAGAACATTATATCAGCCAGTTCCAATGAAACTTGCAAAATTATATGGAAAGGAACTTGAACTGGAATGTAAACTGCAATCATCTGTGCTATGTGGTGTGATTTTTTTAAAGGGAAGATGACTAAACAAACAAGAGGCAGAAGTGCCTTTCTTTTAGTTTTATTGGACAATTTACTATTTCTGGAACTGTTACTCAAAAAGTTCCACTGCAGAGATACCATGAGATAGGCACTAGTAGATATTAAATTAGATTGTTTAACTTTATTCTAAATATAGCAAACAAAATAAACTAATAACAATGTATCAACATGGTTTTAATATTTCACAGCTTGATTTCAAGTATTGTTTTATTGCAAACTAAACGCTTCCATTTCCTTGAAAGTAGCAATCCTTTTATCAATGTCTGCAGTGGCTGAGTGAACGACTGTGTAACCATTTTAACATGCACTGTTGAGCAGCCAGGAGCAAATCATCTCATTGACCTAGCAATGACTAACTAATATAGTACCAAAGAGGGATACAACCTGATGCTGCATGATATGCACTGTAAGTCTAAAGTCTCATCAATACATTACTGCTAACCAAAAACCTGACTGATTAAATTCAAAATTCTAGCAGGGTTTTTCTGACCAGTATTTAATCGAGTTATTAAATGGTTCATAGGTGACATTGCTGCAGAATCCGTCATCAACTACACGATTAAGATGGGTACAAATGGGTCACATTAGTTGTTATCTATATTTCAATATGTAATTGTTATTGCACAGAAGGGGAGGTGATAGCCTCATGGTATTATTGCTGGATTGTTACTCCAGAGACCCAGATAATGTTTTGGAGGCCTGGGTTCAAATCCTACCATGGCTGATGGTGGAATTTGAATTCAATAAATATCTGGAATTAAGAATCTAGTGATGACCATAAATCCATTGCTGATTTTTTGGGGGTAAAACTCACCTGGCACACTAATGTCCTTTAGGGAAGGAAACTGCCATCCTTGCCTGATCTGGCCGACAGATGCACAGCAATGAGGTTGACTCTTAACTGCCCTCTGGGCAATAAATGCTAGCCTAGCCAGGAATGTCCTTATCATGTGATCAAATTTTTTTTAAAAATCATTGATAAAATAAATGATACTAGCACCAATATATTAGACTTTTTAATATTTATTTGTGGGATTTCGACACCAACCTACTGCGGGTGGACCCACAATGCCCTCAGGGAGGAAATTCCAGTATTTTGAAACAGCAACAGTGGAGAAACGGCGATGGTGAGTATCAGGATGGTGAGTAGCCAGGAGGGCCACTTGCAGGTAGTGTTATTCCCTTGTATCTGCTGCTCTTTTTCTTTTAGATTGAAGTGGTTATAGATTTGGAAGGTCTGTCTAAGAATCTTTGGTGAATTTCTGCCGTGTATTTTGTAGATAATACGCACTGCTGCTACTGAGTGTCAGAGGTGGAGGAAGTGGATGTTTTTGGGTGTGTTGCCAATCAGGTGGACTGCTTTTTCCTGTTTGGTATCAAGCTTCTTGAGTGTGGTTGGAGCTGCACCCGTGCAAGCAAGTGGACACTATTCCATCATACTCCTCACTTGTGCCTTGTAGATGAAGGCCAGGTGTTGGGGTGTCAGGAGGTGAGTTACTCACCACAGTATTGCTAGCCTCTGATCTTCTCTTGTAGCTACTATGTTTATGTGGCAAATCCAGTTGAGTTTCTGGCCAATGGTAACTCCTAGGATGTTGGTAGTGGCAGATTCAGTGTCACAGAGTCATGGAGTCATACAACAAGGAAACAGACCCTTCGGCCCAACTTGTCTACGCTAACCAGATTTCCTAAACTGAACTAGTCCCATTTGCCTGTGTTTGGTCCATATGCCTCTATACCTTTCCTATCCATGTACCTGTCCAAATGTCTTTTCAATGTTGTAATTGTACTCACCTCTACCACTTCCTTTGGCAGCTCATACCTTATAAGCACCACCCTCTGTGTGAATAAACTGCCCCTCAAGTCCCTTTTAAATCTATCCTCTTTCACCTTAAACCTTTGCCTTCTAGTTTTAGTCTCCCCTACCTTGGGAAAAGACCTTTGATATTCACCATATCAATGCCCCTCAAGATTTTATAAACTCTAAAAGGTTACCCCTCAGCCTCCTAAGCTCCAGGGAAAAAATGCCCCAGCCTATCTGGCCTCTCCTTATAACTTGGTAACATTCTTGTAAATCTCTTTTGTCCTTTTCCAGTTTATTAACATCCTCCCTATAGCAGGGTGACCAGAATTGTGTGCAGTACTCCAAATGTGGCTTTACCAATGCCTTGTACAGCTGCAACATAATGTCCTAACTCCTGTACTCAGTGTTCTAACCAATGAAGGCAAGCGTGCCATATACCTTCTTCACCACCCTGTCTATCTGTGACGCCACATTCAAGGAACTATGCACCTGCACCTTTAGGTCTCTCTGTTCAACAACACTTTCCAGAGTCCTACCATTAACTGTGTTTGTCTTAACAAAACACAACATCTCACATGTAGAGATAGTAGGAACTGCCGTTGGTGCTCCACAACGCGGTCTCCAAGCCTTCTTTTGTCGCGAGCCGAGAGACTGCTTTATGGAGCACTACGCTCAGTTCGCAACAAACGACAACACCTCCCAGTCGCGAACCACTTCAACTCCCCCTCCCACTCCCTGGACGACATGTCCATCCTGGGCCTCCTCCCGTGTCGCAACGATGCCACCTGGAAACTGGAGGAACAGCACTTCATATTCTATCTAGGAACCCTGCAGCCCAATGGTCTCAATGTGGACTTTACCAGCTTCAAAATCTCCCCACCCCCGACCTCATCCCAGGACCAGCACCCCATCTCATCCCCGTCTCCTTGACCTGTCCATCTTCTCTCCCACTTATCCGCTCCTCCCACCTCACTAACCAAGTCCTACCCCCACTTCCTACCTACACTCATCTTTACTAGCTTCATCCCTGCCTCCTTGACCTGTCCGTCTTCTCGCCCACCTATCTGCTCCACTATCCACCTTCTATCACCACCCGACCCTCTCTATATATTTCAGAGACCCCTACCCCTCCCCCATTCCTGAAGATGCGTCTAGACTCGAAACGTCAGTGTTCCTGTTCCTCTGATGCTGCCTGGCCTACTGTGTTCCTCCAGCTCCACACCTTGTTATCTCACATTTATCTACATTAAACTCTATCTGCCATTCCTCAGCCCACGTGGTTGATCAAGGTCCATTTAACTCTTAGATAACCATCTTCACTGTCCACTATACCAAAAATTTTGATGTCATCTGCAATCTTACTAACCATATCTCCTAAATTCTTATCCAAATCATTTATATAAATGAAGAACAACAGTGGAGCCAGCACTGATGCTTGCAGCACACCGCTGGTCACAGGCCTTCAGACTGAACAACAACCCTCTACCAACATTCTCTGTCTCCTACCATCAAGCCAAATATGTATCAGTTGGCTAACTCTCCCTGGATCCCATGTGATCTAATCTTTCTAACCAGTCTGCCATACAGAACCTTGTCAAAGGCCTTGCAAAAGTCCTTCTAAACAACATCTACCACTCTGCCTTCATCTACCTTCTTGGTCACCTTTTCAAAAAACTCAATCAAGTTAATGACACATGATTTCCCACACACAAAGCCATGCTGACTATCTCTAATTAGTCCTTGCCTTTCCAAATGCCTGTAGATCCTGTGTCACAGAATCCCCTCCAAAAACTTACCCACTACTGAGGTCAGGCTCACCTGACTATAGTTCCCTGGTTTTGCCTTACAGTCTTTCTTAGATAATGGCACAACATTAGCCACCCTCCAGTCTTCTGGCACGTCACCCGTGGGTGTCGATGCGATAAGTATCTTCACCAGAGGCCTAGCTTCCCACAATGTCCTGGGCTACATTTAATCTGATCCCAGGAATTTATCTACCTTTATGAGTTTTAACACCTCCAACATCTCCTCTTCTTGTGATGTGGACTCTTTTCAAGACATCACTGTTTATTTCCCCAGGCTCTCTAGCTTCCATGTCTTTCTCCATAGCAAACACTGACACGAAATATTCATTTAGGATCTCCCCATCTCCTATGTTTCCATAGATGGCCTCATTGATTTTCAAGGAGTCCTATTCTCTCACTAGTGTTCTCTTTTGCCCTTAAGATACTTTTAGAATCTCTTTGGATGCTTCTTAACCTTATCTACCAAAGCTATCTCATGTCCCTTTTTTTGTCCTCCTGATTTCTCTCTTAAGTGTACCCCTCCATCCCCTATACTCCTCAAGGGATTCACTTGATACAGCTGTCTATTCCTGATGTAGGCCTGCTTTTTTATCTTGACCAGAGCCTCAGTGTTTCTAGTCATCCAGTGTTCCCTACTCTTCCCAGCCTTGCCCTTCACATTGACATGAACATGCAGGCCCTGAACTCTATTTATCCTGCTTTTGAAAACCTTCCACTTGCAAATAGCCTCCCACAATCAACTTTTAAAAGTTCCTGTCTAATACCATCAAAATTGGCCTTGCCCCAGTTTAGAACTTTAACTTGTGGACCAGACCTATTCTTTATCATAACTATTTTAAAACGAATAGAATTGTGGTCACTGGTCCAAAAGTGCTCCCCCACACATTTCACTCACATACCCTGCCTTATTTCTCAAAAAAAGATTGAGTTTTGCCCCTTCCCTACTAGAGCCATTGACATATTGATTGAGAAGGTTTTCTTGAGCACACTTGACAAATTCGACCCCATCCAAGCCTTTAACACTATTGCAGACCCACTCTATGGTTGGAAAGTTAAAATTCCCTAGCCTTACAACCCGATTATTCTTCTAGCTATCTGCAATGTCCGTACATATTTGCTCCTCAATATCCCGCTGACTATTGGGGTGACTCTATAGGACAATCCCATCAAGGTGATCATCCCCTTCTTATTTCTCAGTTTCACCCTTATAGCTTGACTGGACAATCCCCCAGGAATATCTTCTCTAAGTACTGCCATGACCTTTTCCCTCATCAAAAATGCCACTCCCCCTCCTCCCTTACCTCCCCTTATAACCTTCCTATAGCATCCATACCCCAGAACATTGAGCTGCAAGTCCGACCCCTCCCTCAGCTAAGCTTCTGTAATATCCATGATATCCCAGTCCTGAGTTCATCTGCCTTACCTGTCAGGCCTCTTACATTGATATAAATGCAGTTCAATTTATCAGACTTCTCTCGTTCTGTGCTGTGCTCTTGCCTGCACTGTATCAGCCTCAAACTTCTGTCTTGTCTCACTACTGCTTAGGGTCTCACCCTACTGCCAGGTTAGTTTAAACCGGATGGTAACACCGTTGAATGTCAAGGGGTGGTGATTAGATTGTCTCTTACTGGTGAGCTGGGCTGGTTTTGGGATGCGGTAGTGGGAGGAAAGATTTTGAAGCTTGTGAAGTCCACATTGATACCATTGGGCTGCAGGGTTCTCAAGCGGAATATGAGTTGCTGTTCCTGCAACCTTCAGGTAGCATCGGTGTGGCACTGCAGGAGGCCCAGGATGGACATGTCGTCTGTGGAATGGGAGGGGATGTTGAAATGGTTCGCGACTGGGAGGTGCAGTTGTTTAGTGCGAACCGAGCGTAGGTGTTCTGCAAAGCGGTCCCCAAGCCTCCGCTTGGTTTCCTCGATGTATTACCCAGAGGATACTGGCAGGTAACTTTAGTCAAAAGACTAAAGGAAATTTCATGGAGCTCTCATGACTCCAAATAGACTGTACCAGTTTAAAGTCATGGCATTTGTTATGAAAAATGCACCAGCCGCATTTCAAAGACCTACCAATAAAGTTGTTTCACAATTACCCAATTGTGTGGTATGCATCCACAATCTGGTGATTTTCAGTCACATGTGGAAGGAGCATTTGGAGCATCAATCAGAATTGTTTGATCGACTTTGGGAGGTGGGCTTGGTGGTAGACCTGGCTAACAGTGAGTTTACAAAAGCCCAAGTCACGAACCTGGGCCATGTCGTTGAACACAGACAAATGGCCCAAATGGGATGTGAAAACAAACGTTATTGGGGAGTTTCCCATACAATCAGTGAAGATTGTATTTATGTGGCGCGAATGCTTCTTGCCACTTGTCAGCCCAAGCCTGAACATTGTCCAGATCTTGTTGCATTTGAACATGGACTACTTCAGTATCTGAGGGCTATTATTTGCATTATTTGCATATTTTATGCTTGCACCCCTGTAAAGAACTGAGGATGTACTGTATTGTTAAGTGCTGCCCTAAAACATTAACAAAAGAGATTAATAAGTCAATTATTTTATTGCTTATGGAATGCAACTGTGCAAGGCTGTCACCTTCATTTACATAACAAAAGTAAGATCTATTTGATGTAAATCACTGTGTATAAAGGATGTTTCCAAGAAATGTGATCAAGGTCCCATAAAATTATAGTGATCGTTGAATTATATTGAATAATATACATTAGTTTTTTTTTGTCAAAGATTTATTGTGGAAATGTATCATTTTTCCTTCGCTGTCACTGGGTCAAATTCCTGGAATTCCTTCCCTAAGGGCATTGTGGGTCTACCTTCAGCACATGAACTGCAGCAGTTCAAGAAGGTATCTCATCATCACCTTCTCAAGGGCAACTAGGGGCAGGCCATAAATGTGACACCCATGTCTCACACACAATTTTTAAAAAATGCATAGTTCTACTGTAAGTTGACAATAGGTTTTCAACATATATTTGAGTATCAGTGTAGAGGCTCATAACTTTGGGGTGCATGTTGATTTACCTATTTAAAATGTAAAACAGCTGTAAACAAATTGATATTTTGTCTGGGAAGTGATGCCCCCACCTTCTGGCTATAAATTGAATGTAAGCTGCCTCCACAAACCCTCAAAACCACCATTTGTTTAGACATTTTTAAAAATTCATTCATGGGACATGAGCATTGTTGGCTCAGCCAGCACTTAGCACCTAACCTTAGTTGCCCTAGAGAAGGGAGCTCACTGAAGTTGTAGTTTCCATCCTTCTGAGATAGGATGCCCCAACTACAAGAGCTGCTGAGCACAGGGCTAGCAGTTCTCTATTCCTAGCAACTAAGAGGTATAGCTCAGTGGTTCAGCATTTGACTACAGATCAAGCAGTTTCCCCAGCCCAAATCTGGGCATGCCCCTTTATACGGGCATTTTGACTCAACTTGAGCTGTGATTAAAAATCTTTGGGTATGCAGCACATAGGAAAGATTGGGGCATTTTGGCTTGTCGTCAATGGCCTTAGCACAGCTACTGTAGGAGAAGCATGGTAGTTTGGTGGTTAGCACTGCTGCCTCACAGCACCAAGGACTGGGGTTCAATTCCAGCCTCAGATGATTGCCAATGTGGAGTTTGCATGTTCTCCCTATGTCTGTGTTGGTTTCCACACAAAATCCAAAGATGTACAGGATGGATGGATTGGCCATGATAAATTTTCCCGAGTGTCCAGGGATGTGTAGGCTAGATGGGTTCGCCATGGGGAATGGCAGGGTGAGTCTGGGTGGGATGCTCTTTGGAGGATTAGTGTGGACTTGTTGGGCTGAATGGCCTGTTTCCACACTGTAGGGATGGAATTTTATTAAAAAGGAAAGGTAGTGGTATAGTGGTAATATCCCTCAATTAGTAATCCAGAATTTCAGCTGCAGTTCTGAGGACACGTGTTTGAATCCCACCAGGGCAGATGGTGAAATCTGAGTTCAGTAAAAATCTTGTATTAAAAACTAACCTGTCTGGCCATGTTAATTGTTTTAAAATCCCAGCTGGTTTCCCATCTGGAGCATCTAGGACCAGCGGGTATCATTTCACAGAGCCACCAATTTAAGACTGAGATGAGGAGGAATTTCTTCTCTCAGAGGGTTGAGTGTTTTTGGAACTCCTTGCCACATGGAGCTGTGGGGGCAGAGACCTTGTGTATATTTGAGGCTGAGGTTGATTCTTGATCAGTCGGGGAATCAAGAGTTACAGGAGAAGGGCAGGAAAGTGGTATGACAAGTATGGGCAGCATGGTGGCTCAGTAGTTAGCACTGCTGCCTGGCAGTACTAGGACCCAGGTTCAGTTCCACCGCTGGACAACTGTCTATGTGGAGTTTGCATGTTCTTCCTGTGCCCATGTGGGTTTTTGCTGGTGAATCAGTTTCCTCCTGCAGTTCAAAAATGTGCAGGTTTAGTGGATTGGCCACACTAATTTGCCTATAGTGTTCAGGGATGTATAGGTTAGGTGTGTTAGCCATGGGAAATGTAGGGTTACAGGGAAAGGGTAGCAAGATGCGTGTGGGTGGAATGCTCTTCAGGGGGTTGATGCGGACTTGTTGGGCCAAATGGCTGTTTCCACACTGTAGAGATTCCGTGATACAAGGAGTGGCCTGGATCATTGACCATGTAGCTGACCTGGAGCACAATAATTGTGGTCAGGGCCATTATTCATTTTGTTTACAAATAAAAATTGCTGCTGCTTAATAAATTTTGACAACACCCTGATCGCAATATTGCAGATCACTTTAAAAATGGAGACTGGACATAAGAAATTTCGGATTTACATGTTTGGAATTTCAACACCTTTGCTTGAGCCAGCTTTTAGAAATCATTTAAATCTTGTGGTCTTTAGAATTTCCATTATCTCTTGATGGATGTTGAAAATATTTTCAAAGTAGAAATCTGGATGTTTATTTAAGTAATAGTTCAAAAATATAATTGTTTTGAAGTTTTCAAATTCTGCTTTGGCTTTTGTGATGTTGGGCTTTTACCCAACTCTCTAAAGTGGCTGTTATTTCTGACACAGACTTCCTGCTGTGTATTCCACAGTTGGAAGTTATTTAATAATTGGCAGACCAGCAGACATGCATTGAGACTAACAAACAATCCTTGACAGAAAGAGAACGGAGGATGTTTCATGACACAAATCGTTCAAAAGTGAACTTTGAAGCTTGGATTTTCTAGTTGGATTTGCTGGATTTCAGGAAATAGATTAGTCACATCTAAAACTTGGCTGAAGATTAACACAAGCTTGTGCCCATCTCGTTTAACTAAAGGAAACAACCATTTTTTAAACTTATTCAACTGTTGCCTTCAAGAGATATAATATGGTGTCATGCACTTCATTTGCCACAATTTGCTGGCTAGTTTTTGCTTGCATAAAATTTTCAGTGTTGTTAGATATCTGAAGTAAAAAGAAGAGAATGTAAAGAGCCCAGCCCCAACATTTGTAGCAGAATTTTAAAGCTTGTTTTGACCACATTTTTGAAGGTTTTTTTGTGGTTGCCAGCTGTCTCAGTAACTGGCTATGTGCCACCTTTCTGCTACCATTTCAAAGAGGACAAAATGGGGTTTCCATTAGGAATTCCTTTATTTGGAAAAAGAATGGGAAATGGTGGCTGAGCAGAGTGACCATAAATACAGCATTTACAAGACAGCACCCTCATTTCCAAACAGATAGTCAGCATTACTTGTACTTGTTTTTTTAGAGAAGCAGTGCCTAAAGAGGCTTCAGTTTACAAGCAGTTTATCATTTGCTTATACATCACAAATTGCATCTGGAGCTACAACTGTGCAGGCCATAGGCGCTATACTGTCAGCAACTGATAAGGTCAATGATGTTTTTCTATGCTTTTCCAGGCCAGCAACATTGGTGAGATTAGAAAATCAACAAGGCACAAATGTATTAAGCATGTTGTGAACTATTGACAACAACATCACAGGGCACTGCAGTTTAATAGTGTGCCAATGTTCCCATATGTTCTAACAAATTACAGATTGCATCCACATAGCCACACATAATCTTTTGCTCAATATTGCTCTTTCAATCTGAACCATGGCTCAGTTGGTAGCGATCTAGTTTTTGAGTGAGAAAGCTAAGGGTTCATTTTGCAGTCCATCACTTGGGCACAAAAATCAAGGCTGGCTGTTAGAGCTGCCATTTTTCAAATGAAACATTAAACTGAGGTCCTGTCAGGCGCATGTCAAAAATCCTTTGGAACTATCTTGAAGAAGAATAGGGTAGTTACCCTTGATGCCTTGGCCAATGTTTATCCTTCAATCAAAATCAAAAAAATGATTATCTGGTCATTTTCACATTGTTGTTTGCGGGAGCTTACTTTGTACAGATTGGCTGCTGCTGGTTGTATTTGTTACAATATAATGGTGACTATATATCAATAAAGTTCTTAATTAACTGGAAGGCACTTTGGGACACCCTGTGGCCATGAAAGGCACTACATAGTTAAAGTCTTTGGACTGTTCACCACACAGTAGAAATGAATGCCCATTTCCCTGGTAACTGTTTCAATAGCTTAAAGACTTTCCCTGATACCAAAATTATTTGGTTAGGAAAGCTGCTTAGATTAGATCTGACCTCCACAATCACGGCTAATAACATCCAAGTGTTTCCTCAGGATTAGGTACTGTCAATCACCAGAAAAATAACCAATCCTACCATTTCAAGTTGAAGGAATGGTTTAAGTGCCTAAATTTACTTGTGGTCAAATTAGGGTCTCATGGCCATTTTTAAGTGCTGCATACTATAAAATTTTACCTTATAAGAAAAGCCTGACCATGAAATCCTGCAGGAACAAAATTCCCACAAGCACTGTTCCCCTTTGACTTCAAAGTGCAAAAGCTTTGTAAAAGATACTTTGTCAACAAGTCATTATGTTTGTTCTTGGAAACTCAATGGCAGGAATCATGAGTTGAATTGTCCACATGCACTACCTTTCTAAGACTGTATTCCAGTCTCGTGCCTTCTTCGAACAAATTACTACATCTAAACTACAATCTCCAACAGATTGTCAAGGTCTTCTTCATTTGTACGATCCCTGATATTCAACAAACATTGTTCTTTTTGAAAAGGACCTATACAATCCAGATCATTGCAATTCAGTTTGACCTTATACCTAGTTACATTTTCTTCTTGATGTCTCATTCAACATTACTATTTTTCATTTAAGGTCTATTAATATCTCTTCCACCTCATTCTCTGATTTTGCTGATTGGGAATCTCTGAGCTAGCACTTGATAGCGATATAGTGACTGAGACATGTAAAACATAGATAGAATCAAATATACTGTGCATAACTAGACTGGGGACAGTGGAGGTTGAAATAATTCCTGGCAACTATCTGAGGTTGAGCCAGGCTGTTTGTCACCTTGTGACATAACTGATCCCAAGACAAACCTGTAATTATTTTGCCTGCCTTCAATAAAACCAGCTGCTTCCACATCTGTTAACATTATTTGATTCTTCCCCACTTCAACTCAACTACTACTAAACTCTTGTTCATGTTATTTTTACCTCTTGACTTTGTTATTCCAATGTTCTCTGACAAGCCTCACATGTTCCACCCTTCATAATCTTGAGGTTATGCAAAACCCTGCAGCCCACATTCTAACTCACACTAAGTTCTGTTCACCCTCATCCCTGTGCTCACAGACTTATTTTGGCTTCAACAGAGCAATGCCTCCATTTTAAAATTCTATCCTCATTTGTAATCCTTCCATGACCTCACTCCTGTTGATCTGTGTAATTTCCCCAATCCTATAACTATTGCGATATCAGTGCTCATTTAATCTAGCTTCTTAAACGTCGCCAATTTTAATCACTTCACACTGGTGGGTTTACCTTCAGTTCCTGCATTATATGGCATGCAGTACATTATACACCAATCAGTTACATTTGTTGGGCCAAATGCACATAAGGGTAAGGTGAAGGAACAAGTTTGTCTACCAGCTGGGCTGTCTCTTGGAGCTTTCTGTAAAAATTCTTCAATTTCGTATCGAAGTGTGAGGAAGAGATCATTGTAAGTGGCAGACTCATCATTGTCCACTATGAAAAGTCTCCTTGATCACTTCCCTTGTCTGATCTCTTTAGGTAATTGAGCAACATTCTGCACTGTCCAGCCATACAAAGGCTGATCGTAACTTAAAAATATGTTATACTAGTCAGCTTCTTCTGTTACCCCAGACAACTCTGTTTATAATCCTAGCATGCAAAGAAGATATTCCTCTTTGTCCTCAGTTAGCACAACATTGCTGCATCTGTGAATCAAGGTGCATTATTCTCTCCAAAAGCTGGTCAGAAATTTCTACTGCCTTGAATATTTTATGGTGGAGTAAAAACATCTCTAACAAAACTATAGCTTCTTCTTCTTTGGCAGTCCTTCAGGGTTAAGCATGACTTGCTTCCACTCCAGAAGTGAAAGTTTGTTGTGCAGTAGTTGAATAGTCTAGTCCTAGAGTCACAGACTCTGCCATAGGTGGATCAAGTGATGTTGGAGGAGATGGGTGGGTGGAATGCTCTGGATTCTGTAAGGTCATTCCACCCAGTGACACTAAAAGTGTTGGTGATTTTGCAGATGCTTCTTTTCCAGTTTGTGTATTCTAGGACAAGCGATTCCCACATATCAGTGGGGATTTTGCATTTGCTTAAGGAGGCTTTCCAGCTGTCCTAGTAGTTTCCTCTGCCCTCCCAGTGATTGCTTACCCTGCGGAGTTCAGCACTTGTTTTAATGCACTATTTTACCACCACCCTCAAAAATATATTCTCTCAATCAAGGTATTTCAGAGATAAAAATAGAATGTGCTGAAGAACATCAGCAGATCTGGCAACTTCTGTGGAGACAAACAGAGTTAATGGTTGAGTCCAAAACCACTCTTCTTTGCATCTGGAAGTGCTGTGAATTTCTGAGGCCAGAAACTTGACCAAAATATTATAATGACGCTGATGCTGGAAACTTTGGCAAGGTCTGAACTTAGGCTAATGCAAATTGAGCTGCACCCAACTCTGAACAGGTTCACCCTAAATAGATATATGCCAGTTCTTTGGTATCTGAAAGATTTGAATTATGGCCCTATTCTAACGTTGGCATGACAACCTCACTTTAAATGCATCAACTAGCGCAAAGGCCATTTTTTATTGTTTATTAACAATACTTTCAGATAACAAATACATTAGTAAAATGTTTTTTCCAGTTACAAAAGAAATCAATGTTGAAGCAAAACACTGGAGTCATTAATGCATTTAATTAATGGAAGGGCATACAAAAGAATGTGTCCAACTAACTATTATGAAAATGGGTGAGAAACATTACAAAATCAATTAATGTTATAGTTTGTATTCCTTGCCTGCTGTTACTAATATTTTGCTAATGTGTCAAGATTCAAAGTTCCAACTAGTCAGTTAATTTTAAATTAGAGTCAATCAACATTAAGTTATATAGAGTTTGAAGGTCAGTTGTATGGTTAACTACTACAATGTCAGTGTGTGTGCTTCACAAAGATTCACCAGCATTGAAGTATACATGTCACGCCGGCTTTCACATTGACAGTTTCTATGACACTGAAATTTGGATGTAATTACATTATGTTTAACAGGGACAGAGATAAAAAGTGACCAGTATTTGGTAAAGTTTGATTTCAAGCAATTATATTCAGATTATAAATTGTAATTCATTGGATATAATATGGCTGATTCATCTGTTGTTTTCTGGTTCCTAAAATTCCTAATCTTCAGAAGTTGAAGGTTTTGGTGATATTATGGAAACTATGGAAACAAAGTTGTCCTTCCACTTTTCTCAGCTGACTAATTGTCTGGAAGTAGCTCGTATTCTGCATGGTCATTCTTGATTAAATTTTGCATTGTTTAGCTCCTAACGTCTGATGGCAGTAGCACACTTTGCAGTAACATTAAAAGGGCTGTAACTGTCTTTTTCTCATTATTTGTAAAACACAAGAAAGCCAGTTAGCAAGTTGTGCATATACTGGTGCTTGAAGGATCTATCTAATGACTGGTGAAATGACCACGCCAAGTGAGCCCTCAGAATATTCCATGAATCTTTAATTTATAAGATTTTTGTAGTCACCTTTTAATTTTCAAATGTTTAAATTTAAATAAATAACCAGCAACACAGTTTTATGCATTCAGCAGGATAAATAGTGAGTTTACTACTTAAATAATTTTTAGGAACAGTTGTCAGAAAAGTGATAAATTTACTAGTGAAAATACAAGGATTTATAGTAAGAAACGACAAAAGAGTCCTGTTTTAATAAGGTTGCCTCTCATTTTTCTATATTCCAGTGAGTACTGGCCCAATTTACTCAACCTCTTCTCATAAGCAAGCCCCTCCAGACCTGGTATCAGCCTAGTGAAGCCTCTCTAGACTGCCTCCAATGCAAGTGTATTTTTCCTTAAATGAAGGTCCAAAACTATTCACAGTGTTCTAGTTGTTGTTTGACTAGGGCAATGTACAATTTTAGCAAAACCTATCTACTTGTATACTCCATTCCCATTGAAAGAAGGCCAACATTCCAGTTACCTTCCCTTTACCCGCTGAACATGATGCTAGCTTTTTGTGAATCATGGACAAGGATCCCCAAATCCCACAGTTCTGTGGCTTTCTGCAGTCTTTCTCCATTTAAATGATATTCAGCTCCTCTACTGTTCCTGCCACAATGTATAACCTCACATTTTCCCCACATTATATTCTAGCTGCCAAGTCTTTGCCTGCTTTCTTAACCTGTCTGTATCCTTCTGCTGACTCTTTGTGCCATCCTCACCATTTGCCTTCCCACCTACTTTTTTGTCATCTGCAACTTGGCTGTAGTAGTCACTTTCCTCAGCCAAATCATTAATATATAATGTAAATAACTGAGGCCCCAGCACTGATCCCTGTGGGACACCACTAGTTCTGGGTTGCCCACCTGAAAATGTTCCCATTATCCCAATTATCTGCCTTCTATTAATAAGCAAATCCTCTATCCATGCTAATATCTAACTTCCAACACTGTGGGCTGTTAATGTTTAGGTAGCCTAACGTGTGGTAACTTATCAAACACCTTCTGACCATTCAAATATATTACTGTACATCCACTGCGCCCCCTTTACCTCCTCAAAAAACTCTCATGGGCTTGGGAGGGAACTTCACATTTCTGCACCTATCCTCTTATACATAGAATGAACTGCAACCATTATGTACTGGTGCTGAAGTGTGTTTCAGTTGCTGCATATTTCAGTTTGTTCTGGAACCAGAGTAAATGGGTATCAGCTGTAATAATGCAGTATCTGGTCTTCACAGATGTCACAGTTCGTGATTCTTCAGTCTGAATTAAGAATCTGTAACGAAGCTCATATAGCACAATCCAGCATGAGTACTTAGATACCTCATATCACACAATCCAACACGATTACATTATCCAGTAGTTCACTCACAACCTTTATAATGATTCCACCTTGGATTTCTACTTTCCATTCTTGCTACGATTCAATTAAGTACAAAGGTATAGAAAAGAGACATAGTGGACACACCAAGATACACATGGCTTTTCTCAATCTCTTCTAATCATTCTATTACCATGGTTATACAACTGATTTATTTTATTACTATAAACACCAGCAATCAGCCCATCATCTCCCAGACTGTTAAAGACATGGAAGTGACATTTGCACGTATCATTCGTTCCTTTAGTTGAAGAGAAACAAATGCCTTAGGCCCTCTTATACAATGCACCAAAGATTCACAGGAAGTTGTTTTAACTCTTTGTGTGCTGATCCCATGAACAGCTCAAACTATTGCAATATGTAGGTAGCGTGAACTTTAATTCCCTGTGTTCCTTTATTATAATGCTTTTGTCCATTTCTTGACTATATCTGTTTTAATTCCACTGATGGTGCATCTGTGTGTTTGCCTGTTTTTTTTGATTGAATGTATATTATCCTCTGTTTGCTAAATCATATTGGTATTCTTGTTTGGCTCTTTACAGTTTCAAAGAAAGGAACATTCATGACGTGAACAGTTCTTCTCACATATGAGTGATGAAATGTGTGTTCCAAGACTTTTCTGTTTATTTAAAAAAGGTGTTTCCTATCTCGTCATTACCCTCAGCAGAATAACATTATGTTCTGATGACATCATTAATGTTTTGTTAAGAAGTCTTTACAAACAAATGTTTCCTTTGCTCCCGTTATAGAAATATAGAAAATTGGAACAGGAGCAGATCATTCGGCCCTTTGGGTATGCTCAATACAATAATCATTCAATATGATCATCCTCCTCAGTACCTGCTTCCACTTTTGCCCCTTACTCTTTGATTCATTTAGCCCTCAGAACAAAATGGCTCTATTTCCCTCCTAAAAACAATAACGTTTTGGCTTCAACTTCTTTCTGCAGGAGATTTCACAGGCTCACCAATCTCTGGGTGAGAAATTTCTCCTTATGTCAATCCTAAATGGCCTTCTCCACAACTTTAGACTGTGATCTCTTGTTCTGGGTATTTCACATCCCCTCCACCATCCATGCCCCCCACCCATTCAGAAACATCCTTCCTGCATCTACCTTGTCTAGTTCTGTTGGAATTTTATAAGTTTCTAAGAGATCCCCAATCATTATTCTAAAAAAACCAGTCAATACAGCCCCAAACAATCCTGTCTCTCTTCATCAAATTAGTTCAATTGTTTAGGTCTTTTGTATGTAATGGAATAATGCCAGCAAAAAAAGCTATCAGGGCATACAAGCGACTTTTCTGCACTCCTAAACTTATTTATTTTGGCTTAATAATAGTTCAAAGATGGGAAATCATTTATGAATGTACAGCTGTAGCTGTATTGCAATGACTGACGAATAAAGACACAAGTCTTTGCATTAATCAACTATTGTGCATAGTTTCTAATAACAATGGAAATAAACCAAACATTCTAAATAAGTTGGAACTGACAAAGGAAACTATTATGTGTAAAATCTGTAATTTAATAGTGATTAGCATGAGAACAAGGTTACATCTAAAAACGAATATTTATGAATACAGGTCTGTGATAGTACAATATACTTGCAGCAGCAATCATGAACAAAAGCCCTATATTTGCCTTTGGGTAATTGATTAGCCTATTAAAAAGGTAATGCATGTGTGGGAGATTCATAATGCCGGCATCTACTGTAGCCTTTGGCTTTAGCTTGCGAGAAAACCGTCATTTATCTTTATAATAACTATACAGATTCAGGTTGAGCATAAATTAATATTTTAAAGTTACAAACAGATTGAAAAATGTTGTATCATTAACATATAAATTCAACAATGTGTGAAATCTCTCAACGTTCTCTCAGTCCTTCAGCGCATCTCAGAAATCACAGTAAATGAGGTTGCGTATGGCATTGTATAATTGTTTGCAAATTCTTGAACGCCAAGTACAAAGTAATTCCATCCAGCACGAAGAACTTTTAAAATGTTCTAAAGAGTAAAAATTAGCATTATTAGACAGTTGAATATCTGAATTACCAAAAAGCGATCATCCAGAGTACAAATTATGACAGTGTTCTATTCTTCAATAAAGTATTACAATACTTGAATGACTGTCATGCTCCAGTACACTGCACCACTAACTGATGGATATGATTTGGAACCATAGAATCACTACAGTGCAGAAAGAGGCCATTCAACCCATCAAGTCTTCCCCCACCCTACGTGTGATTTTACAATACCAATTGTAAGAAACAATAGGTAATTGACAGCTGGTTAGGCACTTCCCTGCTGGCAGTAAAAAACAAATAACATCAGAACTTTAGCATTACATTTGATAAATCTTTACACTTGCTCCTTGCAAGCAGCAGCTTGGATGTTCTAATAGCATTTTCTATCTCTCTTTACCAGAAAACAAGAAAATGAATTGAATCTTAGCTTTACTGACATTGAATAGCCTGCTTGTCATTGTTGAAAAATCTGCTGAGGGACACAAATGGCAAGCAGGTAGTCCACAAATAAACTTCAAACTTCACTGTAATTTTCAATGCTGTCTGAAAAAAAAAATTATCAAATGTATGGGACAAATTCCAACATTGCCTGCAATATTTGTTGTTTTTGCAGACTGCTGGTGATGGATTAGTACGAGTCTGTAAATATGAATACATCAACTAGGAGTTAAATATCAGGTGCTAAAGATACTGATTATAATACTGTGCTCAGACAAAATAAAACTATTTCTGTGTAGGTGGCCAAAAGTATGTAATAGAGTTACTACTGGAGAGCTGTCTGTGTTAAATGTTTGTGTGTTGTACATGTGTCGAAATGTTCCCCTTTTGTACATTCTTTCACCTGTAAAGCCAAGAAGTCTAACTGAATGTAAGCATATTCTAACTTAAGGGAAAGCATTCCACCTAAAAACATCAATTTCAATGCAAGCATGAAAATGATGACAGTCAAAGTTCAGAAATATTATACTTTTCCACTCAGTGTCAGCCTCAAGCACAGTCACTTTGCTAGGTTGTAGCTCCATTTAAAATCTTATGCCCATTTATTTTGCCCAACAAGTATGTTTTTACTTCGACCTAAAACAAACACATGTTCCTGTACTACAGGGTAATGGTATCTTTACACTTCAGCAATTTTTATGATTTTTCCAAACAAAATTTGGAGTCAAATTATGGTGAATTCTGAAATGTTTATTTAGAAACTATGTAGAAATGACCTGAAATTATTTCACAAAGGAACCTTATTGCCAAAGAAAATTATTGGGTCCAGTGTCCAATTCACAAGGTTGGAATTTATGCACACCTGCTGGCTGATAAGAAGCTGGTGGAACATGCAAAATCAGTGGGGACCTGTACTCATCCAATCTTGCCATCAAATAAATAAATGGAGAATCACACCATAGAGTCATTGAGCATGGAAAATGACCCTTCAGTCCAACCAGTCCACGTCAACCATGTTCCCAAACTAAACTTGTCCCACCTGCCTGCGCTTGGCTCATATCCTCTGGCAGTTCATTCCACACTAACCACTCTCTGTGTAAAAAGATTGCCCCTCATGTCTTGTTTAAATCTTTCTCCTCTCACCTTAAATATATGACCCCTGGTTTTGAACTTTCCCACCCTAGGGAAAAGACCCTTGTCATTCATGTTATTTTTGCCCCAAATGTTTTTACAAACCTCCATAAGGTCACCCCTCAAACTCCAGTGGAAAAAGTTCCAGCCTTTCCAGTCTATGTTTATATGTCAACCCTTTACTCTCAGCAACTTCTGCCCTTGTGTTAATTCACGCACTTGAGTTCAACTAATAGCAATATAAAGAGACTCATATCCCCATTGATATTACATTCATAGGAATGGAATGAGGGGCACCCACACCAATCAGGAAGCCCAACAATTTTAACTGTATAGGCTGGTGTCAGGCACAGTGGCTGGAGAGCTGGGAGCAGTAGGGCAATCCCTTCCAAAGAAGGGTGAAAGAGGGGGATTCCTTGGATGGTATGGTCACCAGAGGACCCCTCCACAGTCATTGCCCTCTCTTATTCTCCCCTCCTAGCTCACTACAAACTCCTCTGATGGACCTGCACTGTGCTGTCAGTTCAGGCTCTGTGGTGTGATGGGAATGCAAGAGTAACACTGCTGTTGAGAAGGATTCCAGGATTTGGACCCAATGACAGTTTAGAAATGATAACATACTTCCAAGTCAGGATAGCGTGGTTTGGAGGAAAACTTGCAACGAGATAGTGTACTTGTCTATCTGCTGTCCTCGGGTCCTTCCAGGTTTTAGAGGTGGGAGGTTTAGAAGGTATGGTCAATGGATCTTTGATAAGTTACAACAATGCAATTTGTAAATGGTAAACATTGCTACTATTCTATCAGTGGTGAAGAGGACAAATACACAAGGTGGTGGATGAGGCACCAGTGAAGTCAGCTGCTTTGCCTTAGGTAATCTTAAGCTTGTCATTAGAGCTGTACCCATCTAGGCAAAGGCAGATTACTACCTGAATGGCTGTGAATTGGAAGAGGGACTGTGCAGCATGACCTCAGTGTCCTTCTGCACCAGTTGCTGAAGGTAAGCATGCAGGTGCAGCAGGCAGTAAAGAAGGCAAATGTTACGTTGGAGATAGCAAGGACTGCATATGCTGGAAGGCAGATTTGATAAAATATGTAGCTGGAGGAGCACAGCAGTTCACACAGCATGGAAGGAGCAAGAAAGTCCACGTTTCAGGTGTGGACTCTTCATCAGGTATGTTAGCCTTCATTGCAAGGGGTTTCGAGTACAGGAGCAGGAATGTGCTGTTGCAGTCATACAGGGCCTTGGTGAGGCCACACCTAGAATATTGTTTGCAGTTTTGTTCTCCTTTTCTGAGCAAGGATGCTCTTGCTCTCAAGGGAGTGCAGCGAAGGTTTAGTAGGCTGATTCCGGGAATGGTGGGACTGACATATGAGAGATTAACTAGGTTAGGATTGGATTGTTTTTGCTGGAGTTCAGACAAATGATGGGGTATCTCACAGTGACTTATAAAATTCTAACGAGATGTTCCCAACGTTGGATGTGTCCAGAACCAGGGGTCACAGTCTGAGGATTCAGGGTGGACAATTTAGGATGGAAATGAGGAGACATTTCTTCACCCGAAGAGTGGTGAGCCTGTGGAATTCATTACCACAGGAAGTCGTTGATGCCAAAACATTGACTGTATTCAAGAGGCGGCTAGATCTAGTACTTGGGGAAAATGGAATCAAAGGTTATGGGGAGAAAGCAGGATGAGGCTATTGATTTGGATGATCAGCCATGATCGTGATGAATGGCGGAGCAGGTTAGAAGGGCCGAATGGCCTCCTCCTGCTCCTATCTTCTATGTTTCTATGACAGCATTCCATCACACACATGTGCCTTGCAGATAGTGTACAACTTCTGAGGAGGCAGGTGTTGAATTAATTGCATTTGAGCTTCCCGTGAGTGACTTACTCTTGTAGATACAGTTATTTATATGGGTGTTTAGTTCCGTTTCTAATTAATGCTAACTCCAGAATGTTGATAACTGGGGACTCAGTGATACTAATGCCATTAATTGTGAAGAGCAGATCGTTAGACTCTCTCTTGTTAGAGACGGTCATTCCCTGACACTCGAGTATTGAGAACATCCTGATGAAGAGTCTAGTCCCGAAACGCTGACTCTCCTGCTCCTCTGATGCTGCCTGTCCTGCTGTGTTCCTCCAGCTCCACACTGTATCGACTATTGAGAATATCAACTTTGGTAGAAGATCAATAATCCCGAAAGAAATGGTAAAAACAGCTGAAATGGGCCATTTGTACATTCTTCCAGGAGGTGAATTGGTAAACTGACAAAGTAAGGCAAGCAGTTGAGAGGTTTTGCAGAATTTTAGGACCACAATCCTCAACATAGCAAATGACCTAAGTATATTCATAGTCCTCATGTATTTGAATGATCTACAAAAGTCAGGATGACACATCAAGATAGGAGGGAATGATGATGCAAGCCATAATTCAAAGTACAAAAACATTGAGTTTGATGATACTTTTGATCATATTAATTGACCTGATTTAAAAGAGACATTTACTGAAGGATTTAGGGACCTAAATATATTACCCATTATGAGGGAAAGAATATGTTCCAGTACAATAAAGATATGATTTGTTTTTGTGTCATCTGTCTTTGGAGACATCTGTACAATTCTAATGAGAAACATATTTTTGACACAATTTGGACAAGAATTTAGATTATCCAGAGAATTTAGAGCCTGTAGAAAATCATAAATCTGGCCATCCTTGAGTCATGACCTGTACCTTCACAAGGAGGGCAATATGTATTTGTTGGTGACATAATGCTCAGGAGACAAAAAATAGCAAGCGCTTGTGAAATACACAGGCGGAGCCTGTGGCGTGGAAATTGATGACAAGGGGTTCGGTATCCAGGTTCTAGGAGTGTGGCAAAGGGGTAAGAAGTAGAATTGCATAAAATGCAACAATCACATTAGTGTAGGTGGTAGGCTCAGTTGAGAAGAAGGGAAGGCAAAATTGGAAACGCTGGTATAAACGGCTGCATCTTCCGAACAGATACACCAAAGACATCATTACAGAAAACAGCCATTCGTCCCATTGCCCATGCGAGCTCTCTAAGGAGCTATTCAGAAATGCCACTCCTCCACGTCTTCCCTCCAACCCTGTCTATATCACTAGGAGAATGGATAGAAAGCGGGCTGTGAAGCGGCTGAGTCACGGTAGCTGTGGAAATTAGGGGGTTAGGGTTTTATTGATCTGGGAAACAGCGTTTGAGTTCTTGGCGTTATACTTCAGGCAGGATCTACTGGTCTGACTGAGGTAATGGGAGGAACAGCGAGATTTGGTGCAGATTTGCCAAAATCTGCGGAGTCAAACTTCATAAAATTAGATCATATTGCTTCGAGTTTGTTAGTTGAGGAGTGACTGCCTTGGAGAATGCAACAAAAAAAACGTTTAATTTATAACATTAAGCCAACCCTCCGATCTAACCAGTCAAGACAAACTCATCTGAGAGGCAATGTATGAGTTATGTACAGGGATCAGTGCAGAAACACTTGACCAGACACCTTCTACCATTCGACAATTAACAGCCTTACGAATTTTCCAAAATTTTGAAGGTCTATTTTCTTACCTTCTTGCATTTTTTAAGCTTTTGCTTCCTTTTGTATTTTTTGGCTGCTTTGCTCTCCGTATTCGGACTTTCTCCCACAGACTCGATCAAAGGCTCGTATCTGTCTGGAATTAAAGCAATGTGAACTTTTTTAGAATTTGATGTCTTTTCGACCTGTTCTGGTTCCTCGGTGCTTTCGCATTGAAGTCCATCTGCTGTCTCCTGAATCTCTTTAACAGTCGGGAGAGTAACGACATTTTTCAACTTAGCTCTGAAATGCTTTATGTTATCCAACGTGATTTGTTGGTCAATTGGAAGCAAGCTTTCTTGGTCAGTCCCGAATGCATGACATTTTCCCCTTCTACACTGAAAGTTGGCAAAACCAGTGAATGATAACTGCTTTTTTACCAGGAATTTTAGGTTTTCCGCTGTCATTGTGGCAATTCCATAAAGACAGAACTTTTGCACTATCGTGTCCAGATAAACAATGTAACCTGCCCATTGGCGCTGCTCGAATCTCAACCTTGGCCGCTTTATCTCATTTACATGCATCAGACGCAACCAATCGATTGGAGTTGTGTTTTCTTTATACTTGCGGAATGTTTTTGGCACTTTTTGAGAACAGGGAGACTATATTGTTAAATAATATTGATGCTAACTCATAGAACAATTTACAGCTAAGCTTTTGTCTTTGATAATAGATAAACACCCTAATGCACTTCATAGAAATTTAAGGAGGTAGGACACGTTGCAAAGAGGGACAGATACAAAACTGACTCGGAGAGGAAGGTCTTAAGGAGGGGTTGAAGTGATGGAGAAGTTTCGGGAATCTGTTGCAGACCGTGGAAAGTAATGTAAGTGATGAAGGGATGGCCAAAGTGATTGCTTTATTGTCAAATGGAAAACTTACGACTTCTAATTTTTTTTTGGAAAAATACGCCTGACATCTAAATCTAAACATGCAGTAATTTTCTAACCACGAAATGTTCAGAGAAAATAAGGGAACGCAGACTAGATCCACAGAATTGGTGAGCGCAGGAGCCTCGTTGTTAGAGCCGCGAACACTCATTTTAGTTTTTCCAATATTTAACCAGAGAAATTTGAAGACTGGATGTCAGATAAGGAGTCTGACGGGGGCATTGAAGGGTTTGAGGGAGGCGTTAGAGTGGTATTGTGCGTGGAACCTGGTATTGTATCCATAAAAAATGTCACTAAAGGATAGGGTGTGTATGTGTGTCCAAGAACTAATCTTTTATGTACCAATATATAAATAGGAAGTGAAATTTCTATTTGACATTCTTCAGAATTGACCCACAACTTCTAGTGTGGTGACACCAACTATGAAAATGCCTACGAGCATTGTGACTTTGGCAACTCCCAGAAGACAGAAAAAAACAACAAACTGTAATTGTTGGGATCCCTGTAACAACTGCATATGGCCTTAATACTTATAATAAAAATTAATCATTTCTTCGCTATATAAGTAAATGGCTGATCAAATCGAACACATTTGAGTTAATGAGATAGTAGAAACTGCAGATGCTGGAGAATCTGAGATAACACGGTGTAGAGCTGGATGAACACAGCAGGCCAAGCAGCATCAGAGGAGCAGGAAGGCTGACGTTTCAGGCCTAGACCCTTCTTCAGAAATGGGGGAG
>JAHRHZ010000019.1:41724301-41738820 GCA_024137785.1 Ginglymostoma cirratum | reverse complement strand
CCTTCATCAGAAATCATTTCTGATGAAGGGTCTAGGCCCGAAACGTCAAGTTTTCCTGCTCCTCTGATGCTGCTCGGCCTGCTGTGTTCATCCAGCCCCACACCTTGTTATCTCAAGTACTCAGCCAGATTGGATACATTATATTGTCAATGATCATGATGTACCTGGGTAATTTTTCACTTTGTAGAATAGATGTCAGTATTGTAACTGTCCTGAAAGAACTTGGCTAGGACACGGATCGTTCAGAGGCAGAAGTTTTCAGTACTGCCATTGGAATATTGATTGACAAGAATGGTTCTAGGAATGAGAAAATTTCAGTTATGTGGGATAGATTGTAGAAGTCGGAACTGTTTTCCTTGGAGAGAAGAAGGCTGAGATGAGATTTGAAAGAGGGCTTCAAAATAAGAGCAGAACGGATAGGGTAGATAGGGAGAAGCTGTTTCCACTCATTAAAGGAACAAGATTGAGAGTGCATAGATTTAAAGTGATATGCAAAAGAAACAACAGTGCTGTGAGAAAACTTTTTCGCAGCAAGTAGTTAGTGTATGGCATTCACTACCTGGAAATGTAATGGAGGCAGGTTCAATTGAGGCATTCAAGAGGGCATTGGATGATTATTTGGATTGAAATAGTGTGCAAGGGTATGGGGAAGAAGGAGGAGATTTGTATTAGGTTATGGTGATCATTTGAAGAGTCAGTGCTGGCACAATGGGTTGAATAGCCTCCTTCTATGCTGCAGACTAGAGTCAAAGAGACAACACAGAAAGTGACGCTTTAGTCCAACTTATCTGCGGCAACCAGATATCATAATCTGACCTAGTTCCATCTGTCAGCATTTGGCCCATATCCCCCTCAACCCTTCCTATTCATATACCCACCCACTTGTCTTTTAATTGTTGTAATTCTACCAGCCTCCAGCACTTTTTCTGGCCCAAAATGTTTACTTTCCTGCTCCTCAGATGCTGTGTGGCAGGCTGTGCTTTTCGAGCCCCACATTTATTGACTCTAGCTTGCAGCATCTGCAGTTCTTACTGTCTCCAAAACTAAAAGCAACATTGGCTATGCATTATATTTGTAAGCAACGTAAACTATCAACTACAGGAGAAGAAATTTCCCGTTTATCTTTTAGCACAACTGAAAAGCTTCCAATATTTATACCTTATACTAACCGTAAGTGGACAATTCACTTTCCAAGAACCGGATTTAAGTTATTACCAACCTCCAAAGGTTTGCTTCTTTTTTCCCTTTCTCAGCTGAGTAATTTTTTATCCCAAGACTGACTTTCATTGTAAGGAGTCCACTGGAGATTCCTTACCCTTAGCCCATGCTAAGTGAATCTACTAGCTTCCTTTAAATTTTAATAGACTTGATCACTTCATTCTGAGTGTGAGTGTGGTGACCAAGAGTCAGCATTATTTCTGCCTTACTGCAGCAGTGGCTATCTCATTTCATCCTGCTCCCTCTCTCAGATTCCTGCAGACTGACTTGTCTCTGTACATTTCAGGGATATTTTAGAAAATCTGCAACACAATGCTACGGGGATTTCTTATGGCTTATTGCCTTTTCAAAACCTATCCCTGTGGCAACTTTAATCATTTCAGCCTTGTATCCAGGTAGAAATATTAACTAGTTATCTTTTTGACCTAATTCCATTCTGTCTTGGAATTAAACACGGTTTAAAATCTGTTAATAAAGCATGAAGTACCTAATATCTTCCTGTGAAACTTCAAGACTAATAGTCCACGCACAGTCAGCACAACTGCTGTTCAGCATTTCTCCAGGTATGAACATCTTGTACCTTCCTCCCAGTAAGTCAACCCAGATCCCACTTACTCTATAGCAAACAAGCACCCAGCCTTATTAATGGGCAGAATTCAGAACAGGTCACTTGATACTCATTTTCTTCCTCCATTTTACCTTAAATTAGAAAGACACAGTCTTAAACAATAATAATCCTATAAAGTTTGTATTTGTAACAATGTTTACAGAAACTCCCCATCCTGTTAACTATTTAATGGTTTGTCCAAATTTATAATTGAATGTGTCATTACTGCAGAGCTTTGATCTGCAGAAGGCTACTTCTGCTGTTTCCTGTTCAACAACTTCAACAGGTTGACACCTAATTTTAACTACACGTATTGCTGTTTTCCCACACTCTTAATTGGACCAGAATTATTTCCTTGGCTTAATCATAACGATAAGAGTGAGGAATCTACTGGGATGCAGTTCAGATTGCAATAGATTACAATTCTACCACTAGTGAGGACCTGTAGATGCCCACTTTTGAGCTCATGGATCTGTGCTGAATTCATCCTATCTAACACAGTGATGATGCCATGCTGAAAACAAGTAGAAGCTAATTTTAGTTCCAAGCCAAATATGATAACTAAGAAATGCGCAATACAACAAAAAGTGAAGGAAATGACTGTTGTTCAAGGAAAAAAAAAGAATAAACCCAGGAACGGGGGAATAGACTGTTATGGAAGAAATCAAACAAGGTGGTACAACTCCAGCCCTGTACAGACATTGGCTATGTTGCTGGATGGGCCACAAAAAAAATGTCAGAATTGGATAATAAAGCATGCTGGCAAACTGAGCCAAGCATTGGCCAAAATATCCAGATAAAAGACATTGAAATAAACAAGCTGCAGACCCAGGCAGGCAAGCAGCTGCTGCAGACAGCACAATATACAACTGTTTCAGAGATAGTAGGAACTGCCGATGCTGGAGAATCTGAGATAACAAGGTGTAGAGCTAGATGAACACAGCAGGCCAAGCAGCATCATAGGAGCAGGAAGGCTGACGTTTCGGGCCTAGACCCTTCTTCAGAAAAATCACAATGACTAAGCCTATTTACCAGGACAATCGGAAACATCGAGCTTTCTCTAAAACAAAGGGACATGTCACACTCTTATCTGGGAAGCCTACCTGACTTACATTCCCTGACACTTTCAGAAATGGAGGGCCAAAGACCACCCCACCATCTGCATGGCACTGCCTGATTGGGTCCAGTCAATCAGGGTGATTGATTCCTGATCGATTCACTGGTGGGAACTGAAGATCCTCCCAAGGGGTACAGAAGCTTCCAATCACTGCACAGCACCCTTGGGAGCAGTATCTCAAGACCAACCACCGAAAGAAGAGGCGGCCCTGGGATCACCAGGAGAGGAAGACCAGACGACCATCGCCATGTGGATCAAGGCCAAGGTCTAGTAAGGTAATGTTTGATCATTCCAAGTTAAGTTAAAGTACAAGTTACTGACTTAGACTTAATTGTCAGATTTATACTGTTAACTGTTAGTTTGTAGCACAATTGTTATAATTGTATTATAATCAATAAAGATCATTTCCTATTACTATTAAGAGTTGACACGCAGTCCTTTGTGGGATATACGAGCTAAACACACTGGAGTGAGTGCAACAGCTGCAGGAGGGAATTCAGCAGTGTATCCAAAAATCTAGGCAGAACATGGAAGTGTTATGAAACTAGTAATTGGTAAAAGAGAACAAAACAGGGGCTGACCTAACTATTCAAGCAAGAAAAGGAGACAGTGGAAATTCAGAGAGGGGGTCTTTGCGAGCATTATAGTGTTTGGATGTGAAAGTTACAAGCATTCCCATTAGACACCTGAGATGGCCTTGGTGGAAAGTTAATAGCTCTGGGGTAATGCCGTTCACACATTTACCTATCCTTAATTTAAGATATGATGACCCTCAGGTAAACCACCACCAATGATCTCTCTCTAATGAGACAGCAATCCAATTGTCCAGTAGGACTCAATATAACTTTTTTCACCATCTTTTAATATTTTTAAGTCTTCCACCTACAAATCCAAATCTTGCAGCCCATCAGCTTAGTAAATGGGAATTTTAACTTAATTTTAATAAAATGTCAGGCCATTAATGGAAGCTATGGGTGCCAGTTTCTTGTGTAACAAACTTGTGATTGTGGGGTGAGGAAAGATTTGTGGCATTTTATCAATAATACCATGCTAGTAATATTCAAAGCTAAATTTTTGATTTGATGTCTGATATTACTGAACTCCTCTGGCAGACCATCACTCATTGGGTCAAGTCGCACCTATTTTTGATTTATTTTTAAGTTTAACAAATCACTGTTGAACAGGGAGCAGCAAATACTTTTTGTCCTGTTCATTATTCACGTGGCATCGAGTCGGTGAACAGCACTCCTAGTTTGTGGTTGGGAATGTGAGTCTCTTTTAAAAAAATCCTTTAGACACCACTGAAGCATTCAACAGGATAGCTTCCCGAAAAAAAAGTGTACTGCAAACATTTTCTTCTGAACCGAACTAAAGAAGTCTGGAAACACAAGATGCGCTAAGGCCCATGATTTCTGTCCTGGGTCATGCCTCTTGGACAAATAGAACGATAATTTGAAGAAGAATATTTCTTGTAGCATAGACAAAGAGAGCCAGAGGGAATAGTGTATTTGGATTTTCAGAGGTTTTTGATAAGGTGTCACACAAGTTCTCAGTAAGTAATATTAGCATGCATGTGACTGGGGGAAATACACAGCAATGGAATTAGAATTGGTTAACAATTAGAGAGTAGGGAACAGGAGTAGACAAATCATTCTCAGGATGGCAGGCTGGTACCAGTAGATATGCTGCAAGGGTCAGTACTGTTCACGATTTATGTAAGTGATTTTGAAGTAGGGATCAATTGTAATTTTCCAAATTTGCTGATGACACCAAACTTGGTGACAATGTAAGTCATGAACATAATACAAGGAGACTTCAATAGGACTTGTATAAGCTAAACAAATGGGCTAGAACATAGCAACTGGGATATAATGTGAATAAGTATTAAATTGTTCACTTCGGGAGAAAATAAAACAGAAAGGCAGAATATTTCTTGAATGATGAGAAGTTTGGAAAGAGTGGGTGTCCAAAGGGACATGGGTATTCTTGTGTACAAGTCAACAAAAGTGAGTAAGCATCTGCAGCAAGCAATTAGAAAGCCAAATGGTATGTTGGCATTAAATTCAACTGGGTTTGAGTACAGAAGAGAAAATGTCTCAGCTGTGTAGAGCCTTAGTAAGACCACCAATGTTCCCTCCAAGCTGCACAGCTGTACACACACACAGCCGCTCCGATGTTCTGCAGCTGGCAATCAATGTGTCAACGTTAATCACAGCATTGACTATCGGTTCTGGAAGTCTCTGCTATGCATGGACCTGCGAGGTCCAAAGGGAAGTAAAGAATTGGGGGGAACAATGGAGACTACATCTAGATAATTGTGTACATTTTTGGTATCCTCTATCCAATGAAGGATACACCTGCCATAGAGGGAGTTCAGTGTAGGTTCTACAAATTAACCCCTGCGATGGTGTGATTGCTTATGAAAAACGGTTAAAGGTGTCAAAGGATATTGGAATTGAGCAGGCGTAATACACTGAAATAAAAGATTAGCCATGAACATAGTGAATGGCAGGGTGGACTCAATGGCTGAATGGCTCCTTTCTTTTATGTTTCTCATTTTTGCCACAGTTGTATGGAATCTTGGTGAAACCACACTTGGAGTTTTGGTCTTCTTACCTAAGGAAGGATGTACGTCCATAGTGGGTGTGAATTAATGTTGACTAGAATGACTCCAGGAATGGTGAGATTGTCCAATGAGGAGCGATTGAGTATACTGGACCCATATCCCCTATAGTCTAGAAGAAATAAAGGTGACCTCATTGAAGCAAACAAAATCCTTACTGGCTCAACAATAGAAATGTAGAGAAGAATGGTTCCCTTGACTTGATCTCGAACCAGAGGCACAGTCTCAGAATAAGACCATCTAGGACTAAAATCAGGAGGAATTCCTTCACTCAAACAGTGAATTCTCTGCACCAGAGGGCTGTGGAGGTTTAGTCATTGTGCATGTTCAAGACATAGATCATCAGATTTTTTGATATTAAAGGTTTAAGGGATTTCGAAATTCTGTATGAAAATTGTGATTAGTTGAATAGTCAGAGATTATCTAGTTGAATGGTGGAGCAGGTTCAATGGGGTGAATAGCCTATTTCTCCTGCCAATTCCTATGTAACTTGGCACACACCTGACTGCTGTCATGTTTCCTGTTCCTGAGATCATCAATTAATTCTGTTCTAGGCGTGGAGCTCTTCCCTAAGAATTACACAATGTTCACCTTCAATCATAAATATTCCATTTAAAAAGCAAATCAGAACAACTTGGAGTAGATTCGGGAAAGCATTCAATTTTGGCCAACAAGTGGTAGTTTGTACAGGAGAAATTCCAGCTAATACCATGTCCAATAAGGAAAGACCAAATAACATCCTGCTGTCCTTCAATAGCATCATTACAAGTCACCCAAACAATAACTTAGAAACTTAATGGGACCAGCATGGCTATGCTGCAATGATTGACTCATGTTCTGTGATCTGAAAGCCTCTCTGCTATCTATAATGTTCATATTAAGAATGTTATGGAATACTCACGATTTATCTGGATGAGTACGCAAATAAAACTCCAGTAGCTCAACATCATCCAAAACAAATGAATCCATCTGATCAAGCTCAGTGGGTTCACCGTCCAGTTTCTACATCACTGGGGCACTGAGGCTACAATATGTGTGATCTATCAGCTGCTGTGCAGCAAGCCACAAAGTTTAACTTTGACAATCCCTCACAGTTACAGCAACTCTTCCACCAAGGAGGGAAACAACTGAAAGATCCTTGGGTGACCATCTTCACCAAATCAGACGCCATCTGACCGAGACTTAAATTACTGTTTCTTCATCATTGCTGTGTTAAAAATCGAGAATTCTCTACCTTATAACATGGGGATACTGTCAGCTTGAGGACTGTGATAGTGTAAGACGAAGGCCCATCATCCCCCAGGGAAATAAAATACAGTGCTACCCACGTCCAAAGAACAAATTGTAAAATATATGTGTCTGCCGGTTTTGTTTGATGTGCAGGTTTTCTTTTCATTTATTAAAACAACTTCATATTCTTGCAATTTTTGAAAAGAGACTTTCACCAACCTTCTATGATTGAATTAAGTCAACCTTTGATACAATAACAACATTTGTTTATAGACTATGTTTAATGTAATAAAGCATACTAAGGAGCAAAAGATAGCATTAGGAGATATTAGGCAGACAATCTAAAGGTCAGTCAAAGATTGAGGCTTTCATGTGTGTCTTAAAGAAGGAAACAGAGGTAGAGAGACTTAGAGGCTCAGGGAGGGAATTTCCAATCTTAAGGCATAGCTAACTGAATGAATGGCCACCAGTTAAAATCAAGGATATCCAAGAGACCAGAAATAAAGAAGCACAAATTTCTCAGACTATTGTGGGACGGTGGAAATAAAGTCACTGGATATGTTTAAGAAAGAAATAGATAGATTTGTCGACATTAAAACTGTGAAATGATATGGGGTGAGTGTGGCTGTATGGCGCTGAGTTAGAGATCAGCCAGAATCATGGTGAATGGTGGACAGAACTCAATGGGCTAAACAGCCTCCTGCTTCTATTTTCTATGTTTCTGTGGAGGAGGTCAGAGAGAGGAAGAGGAGCAGGCCATGGAGCAATGTGAAAATAAGGATAAGAATTTTGAAATAAAGGCATTGCGCAACTAGGAGCCAACGGAGGTGAGCAAGCACGGAGATGGTAGGTAAAAGAACTTAGTACACTAAGATACAGACACCAGATTTTCAAAATTATTGAGGACAGAATGTGTAAGACAAACAGATGAAATGAGTCTAAAATGTGAAACCAAGGATCTCTACTTCCAGGCAAGTCAGTTCGGGCTGGATCTTACATCTCCTGGGGCGTGATGGCTCATGGTTCAGTTTATATCCATTCCTGCCTATTCACCCCTGCCTTGCCATAATTTTTCTGCAAGAGACTGCCCACTTGCCTGGGAACCAATTGTGGGCCTTTCAGTGGCCATTTCGAGGCCCAATTCAAGGCCTCCTCTCACCACCAAAAGGATTCAACCCATGCTAAACGTCTAATCAGCAACTTTCACTGCTTGCGCTGGTGGCTGGACAAAAGTTGTGGTATCTCCTGTACAGGCTTCCTTGCTCATTGAAGGACGGCCCTCCATCCATGACTTCAGATCCCAGCTTTCTCCTTCCCCTTGCTCTGCCACTATTCCACCTCACTGAATGGGCCCATCATCATGATCATAATGATACCACCACCTACCCACCTCACTTACCTTCACCATTTGGCTACATCAATGATCATCACCCGGCACTTGCTGTACTCTCAGCAGTGGCTGCTGCTCCTGGCTCTGCTAGAATCAGAGAGCTGCCTTGATGGGAGCAGAGGTCTCTCCTCCAGCAATTAAATGGGCTGTGGACAGATAGTAAAACAGCAAATATACCAACACTACTTCCACACCCCACGTAAATTCCAGCCTCTTTAGAGCAGTACTGGAGCTGAATTACAAGAAAACAAGAAATCTTAATTACAGCACTTTGATTAATCTAAATTAAAAGTAATAAACAATGTGAAAGAAAGAAATGTGAAATAAGAAAAATAACTAAGTTACTTTAATTTAACTGAGTTATATTTTTACTCAGTATAAATGAGCTAAAAATGGATTGAGTTTTGGCAAATAATTTAGGACTACTTGCCAAAATCAAATGAGCCTTTTCATCTCCCTAAAAATTCTGATCTTCCAAAGTAAACCATACTATTATACCAATCATGGAGTGGGAATACTCAGTTGAAACTAACTAGTTCAGAGTTAGAAGTTGCAGCAAATGGAATATCCAATATTGGATGTTTTACCTTCCTTATCTATTTTGCAACTGGATGAGAGCGTGCAAATAAGTTTCAAGAGTAAAGAAGTTTTTTTCAAGTTAAAGTTTAACCAAACAGATAAAAGTAGTGTGTGACAGGTCTGTCAGTTTACAACTGGACGTTTAGCATACTGATAAGGATAGCTTAAACACTGCTTATTCAACAAGCAAAGAGTATCTGAAAATCAGTTTGTTATAAGTTTTTTTTATTGGAATAAACTTGGAGCTCAGCAGATTATTCTGATTTATGGTAAACCTGATTAGTTAATATCAGATATATTTGAATACATTTTCTAAACAGTAAACAGACTCATTGGAGATTTTTTTTACAAATTCTATTGCAAGGGTTAAGGTCAAACACAACACTAAATTACAAACTACATGTCACAAAATGCTTACTGTTGCTTAATATTAATGTAAAAGTTTATTTTACCTGAAATATGTAACTATTCATTGCAGTGACTGAGCTTGAGACTAAGAGCATTTGAGGAAAATGTAATGCAATATTCAATTCTGAAAAGGTGACTATTGCTGGGATAGGATTCCTTAACAATCGCAGTCCTCCAGTGCCTGAGTTGTGTCCAAAGTCTATTTCAAAAGACGACAGTTGACAAGGAGGCAGAGGTGAATGTGATCACGAGCTCAACAATTCAATTCTGTTTGCCAGCTCTATATCTGAAAAATCACACAATGTATAATATTTTCCCTGCATCTACTCATGAAATTGTTGGTATGATCTGCAAGCTTCTGTCTAAATGATGCAAGTTCTAGTTGATGAATATGAAAGTTTAATCTGACTGTGAATTGGTCTTCTATATATTTTGGTCCACTTCTTTTGGGTATCTTTTAGCCTTTTAGCTGTTCATCCTAAACCCTTCATCTGCGTCGGACACACTGACAGCAGAAAGCATCAGTTTGAGAGTTGTTTAAACATTTTAAATTCTGGTCGGAGGTTTGCAGTGTTCAAATCTGAACTAAGGAATTTTGTGGATATTTTGGCAATGTATTTTGGCCTTCCCTTCCTTTCTATTGATCTGGCTTGCACTCCGGTCACTTATCTTCTTAAGTGAATTAAAACAGCCTCTCAATAGGAATGTGTCTGCTTAAGGTACAGTGGAGTCACAGGGAGACAGGGTAGTGAAGAAAGCATTTGGTTTGCTTGCCTTTATTGGTCAGTGCATTGAGTATAAGAGTTGGGAGGTCATGTTGCGGCTGTACAAGACATTGGTTAGGCCACTTTTGGAATACATCATTCAATTCTGGTCTACCTACTATGGGAAAGATGTTGTTAAACTTGAGAGGGTTCAGAAAGGATTTACAAGGATATTGCCAGCGTTGGATGATATGAGTGAAAGGGAAAGGTTGAATAGAGTCATAGAGTCACAGAAATATACAGCACAGAAACAGACCCCTTAGTCCAACTCATCCATGCTGACCAGATATTCTAAATAAATCTAGTCCCATTTGCCAGCATTTGGCCCACATCCCTCCAAGCTCTTCCTATTCATATACCCATCCAGATGCCTTTTAAATGTTGTAATAGTACCAGCCTCCACCACTTCCTCTGGCAGCTCATTCCATTCACACAGCACCTTCTGCATGAAAAAAACTGCCTCTTAGGTCCCTTTTATATCTTTCCACTCTCACCTTAAACCAAGCCCTCTAGTTTTGGACTCCCCCACCCCAGGGAAAAGATGTTGTCTATTTACCCTATCTATGCCTCTCCTGATTTTATAAACCGCTACAAGGTCACCCCCTCAGCCTCTGACTCTCCAGGGAAAATAGCCCAGTCTGGGCTGCGACTGTCTTCCCTGGAGTGTCAGAGGCTGAGGAGTGACCTTATAGAAGTTTATAAAATCATGATAGCATGAATAGTCAAAGTCTTTTCCCTAGGGTGGTAAGTCCAAAACTAGAGGAATAGGTTTATGGCGAGAGGGGAAAGATTTAAGAGATGCATAAGAGGCAACAGTGCGAGTATAGCATTCATATGTACCCAGTTTAAAAATTCATCCTGTTTAAAAACCATTATTTCAAGGTAATGCCAGTACCACATTAAAATCATCTGAGCATTGAAATGAATTCGTGTCACAGAGCAGGAAAAAGTGTCTTAACCAACATTCACTCACAGCTATGCACATTTTGGTCCATTTAATCACAAACTAATGTCCAAATTCTATCCAGATAATTTATGTAAGTGCTAGCCACACTAGACAGAGCAAGCCCACACACAAAAAAAAATAAAGTGGCCACATACTTACATTTCCCATGCATTCCACAATAATAATTAGAGAGAATATTCATCACGAATCCTCCCAATTCCTCAACACAGAAATGGGATAACCTGCAATAACTTCTCTGCACACAGCAGCTCATACACATCCATTCATACAACTGAGATGAACAGATTTCTTTTTGTTTGAGCTTTGTAGAGCTGTCCTTTAACTCATGCAGACACAAGATCTAAGGTGTTGGATTATCCTTCACTGCCTGGACACAGCAACAACAGAATTGAAAGTAAATTAACTGGTGAACAGCATTCTCTCCAATTTTCTTTATGGCTATATGGACCTCCAAGGTCCATTCACATCAGCAACTTCCAGAACCAGAAATCAATGCCCCAATCAGCATGCAGACACCAATTGATGTACGTGGGACCCGAAAGAAAAGTTGTTGGTGAGGTTGATCCACTTCATTTTCCGGAGTTGGATTTCCTTCCCAGGTTCTGGCCACAGCCAATGTTAGCTGCTCTTTTTCTGTTCAGCACATGATCAAGGGTGGGGAGTCTCATGATTTGCAAGGCAGGGCAAAGTGGCTGGGTCCACATTGCCAGAGTCCTGCTTCCCATTTCAGTTGTCCTCTTATATATCACTTGTCACCAAGAGCTTTAGACAGAAGGGTTTTCAGAAAATAAATTTTAAATCAAAGCTCTGCAGTATAGATAAAATGTACTTTACAATTATTCAAAATGTTGTTAAATATGTCATCTCCATTTTCGGATTACAACTTCATCCAGATCCTGTCATGTCTTCTACCATCTGTATCTTTATAGTGTATGGGCTCTTTAAGGGCTTAAGTGGTTTAGTGGGCATGTAGAAAAAAAGTATCTTGTATCATAAACAAGAAGTTACTTATTACATCTCAGCAACTATTTACAGGTTACAAGAATAGGTTCTACTTTATAGCAATGACCATTGGGGTGGAGCTAGCCTTAGGTCTGTCCCATGAGATGCTGCTTTACCCTCCAACCAAGTCCTCTCGAGATCATCACAGTGGATGAAGCTTATTGCACTCTATCAACTATTAACCATTTCACACCTTTCCAGACACTTTTACAGCAGTGTTAAATGTGACACATAAAATAAACAAAACTCAGCACCTTTTTTTCTGAAGAAGGGTCTAGGCCCGAAACGTCAGCCTTCCTGGTCATCTGATGCTGCTTGGCCTGCTGTGTTCATCCAGCTCTACACCTTGTTATCTCAGCATCTGATGACCTGATCGTTCTGTACATGTGTTTGCAAATACTACTTTGTTGGGGTGAGATTCACTCTTCCTAACATTTTGTTTCACTTGTGTTACCCATCAACCTGATGACAATTTATATAGTCCCACACTCCAATGTTGTTTCTCCACATGTTCTGCAGGCAATATGTCATAGACAATATTGCATTCCATCTTTTCTTTTTACATCTAAATACATTAGATAAGAAATTCAGCAGGTATTGAAAGTGTCCTAAAAGTACACTGATATACCTGTTTTGCAGGTATAACTTTATTTCCCTCTCCATCCTTGTCACCGGACTCCAAGTACTGACTGATGACTATGCACATTAGCAGTTTATCTGCTCTCAAATCTCTGCTTTGCTGTCAGCCTGTAGAAAACGTGTAAGAGCAGCCGGGAATATATAGTCTGTGCATTTTTTGCTTCATTCCTATTTTAGGGAAACATATATTTCCCAATCACTGCTACCCACACACGAGAATACTAACATCAATACTCAACACTGTGGGTCAAGGAGCAGTAAATGCATTGACATGGTGCAATCATTGAGTAGGCAACGTATGGTTAAAGTACTTGGAAGTCAAGTCCAGTGAAATCATGACATCTCAAAAATCACATGGCTAGAAATTCTAGATAACAAGGTGTGGAGCTGGATGAACACAGCAGGCCAAGCAGCATCATTGGAGCAGGAAAGCTTGACGTTTTGGGCCTAGACCCTTCATCAAAAATGGGGGAGGGGAAGAGGGTTCTGAAATAAATAGGGAGAGGGGGGAGGCAGATAGAAGTTGGATAGAGAGGAGACAGACAAGCCAAAGAGGCGGGGATGGAACCAGTAAAGGTGAGTGTAGATGGGGGGGTAGGGAGGACGGACAAGTCAACAGGGTGGGATGATGTTAGTAGATAGGAGATGGGGGTGGGGCTTGAGGTGGGAGGAGGGGATAGGTGAGAGGAAAAACAGGTTAGGGAGGCGGGGACGAGCTGGGCCGGTTTTGGGATGCGGTTGGGGGAGGGGAGATTTTGAAGCTTGTGAAATCCACATTGATAGCATTGGGCTGCAGGGTTCCCAGGCTGAATATGATTTGCTGTTCCTGCAGCCTTCAGGTGGCATCATTGTGGCATTGCAGGAGGCCCAGGATGGACATGTCGTCTGAGGAATGGGAGGGGGGAGTTGAAATGGTTTGCGACTGTGAGGTGCAATTGTTTGTTGCGAACTGAGCACAGGTGTTCTGCAAAGCGGTCCCCAAGCCTCCGCCTGGTTTCCCTGACGTAGAGGAGGCCACAACAGGTACAGCGGATGCAGTATACTATATTGGCAGATGTGCAGGTGAACATCTGCTTGATGTGGAACGTCTTCTTGGGGCCTGGGGTGGGGGTGGGGGTGGGGGAGGAGGTGTGGGGACAGGTGTAGCACTTCCTGCGGTTGCAGGGAGAAGTGCCGGCTGGTGGGGGGAGTGGGGAGCGGACAAGGGAGTCACAGAGGGAGTGGTCCCTCCGGAATGCAGACAAGGGTGGCGTGGGAAAAATGTCTTTGGTGGCATTCACACAAACTTTCTTTTACAGCATTGTTAGCTGACACCAAAACATCGAGTCTCCTGCGCCTGCGGCCTTACTCCAACAGGGCATGCGTATTTCTGATGAAGGGTTTAGGCCCGAAACGTCAAGTTTTGCTGCTTGACCTGCTGTGTTCATCCAGCCCCATGATTGTTATCTCGGTTCCAAGCCCTATACGTCGTTGCGTCATGCGCAAGGTGAGCACTGCGCATGTGCAGGAAACTGGTACGTAGGAAGAAGGGTCACCGAATCAGAATCGTTAGCTCTGGTTTCTGTAAAGATGTTGCCAGACGTGCCGAGATTTTCCAGCAATTTCTGCTCATGTTTGAGTTACGTTGCAAGGAGGTCCGGCGGCAGAAAGGATGTCCAAGATCGGGTGTGAGAGGGTGGTGGTTATCGGCGAATGGGGTGGGAGCAAGCAATAGGGATCGGATCTGACCGGGTCGGGGGAGGAGGTGATAGAATGAGCTCTGTTCTCTGCATCCCCCCTGTCACCTGCCCACCCCCCCCCCCGACACACACACACACACAAACCCCCAACCACACACACCCTGTCCGCCCACATACCCCCGTACCCCCCACCCCACACTCCCACTTCCACACCCGTCACAACCCACACACCCTGTCAAACCCCCTCACACACACACCCCGTCACCCCCTGTCACCCCCCACACAGACACCCCCCC
>JAHRHZ010000019.1:41685244-41709301 GCA_024137785.1 Ginglymostoma cirratum | reverse complement strand
TTTAGGCCCGAAACGTCAAGTTTTCCTGCTCCTATGATGCTGCTTGACCTGCCGTGTTCATCCAGCCCCATGCTTGTTATCTCTCATCCTGGGACATTCTGTTCTGTACAATACCACACAACAGACTTGTGAGGAAAGTAATGGATCATGGAAAGGACAGTAGCAATGTGGATACAAAATTGGCTGAGTGATAGGAAACAGAAAATAATCTTCAATGGATAATTTTTGCCCTGGTGTAAGGTTTGTGGTGAAGTTCCCTTGGAGTCTGTATTGGGACCTTTGCTTTTCATGATACATATTAACGACCTGGATCTTGGTGTGCAGGGGATAATTTCAAAGTTTGCAGATGACACAAAACTTGAAAGCATTATAAACTGTGAAGAAGACAATGTAGAACTCCGAAAGGATGTTGACAAGTTGATGGAGAGGTGGTACATGAAGTTCAATGAGAGAAGTGTGAGGTGGTATACTTTGGTATGAAGAACATTGAAAGAAAATATAAAATAGGAGGTAGAATTCTAAAGTAGTGCCGGAGCAGAGGAATCTGGGTGTGTGTGTGCACAGATCGTTGAAGCTGGCAAGACAAATGAGACAGCAGTTAACAAAGCATGCAGTATCCATGGTTTTATTAATAGTGGCAGAGAGTACAAGAGCAAGATGATGTTAAACTTGTATAAGACACTTGTTATACCTCAGCTAGAGTATTGTGCACAATTTTGGGTGCCACTTTATAGGAAGATGTGAGTGTATTGAAGAGAGTGCAAAAGTGATGGAGAAGAATGGTTCCAGGAATGAGAAACTTCAGTTATGAAGATGGTTTGAAGAAGTTTGGACTGTTCTCCAAGGAGAGAACAAAGCTGAGGTGAGATTTGATAAAGATTTTCATAATCATGAAAGGACTAACTGGAATAGATAGGGAGAAGCTGTTCCCGCTCATAAAAGGAACGAGGATGACAGGGCATAGATTTATAGTGATGTACAGAAGAAGCAAGGGTACTGTGAAAAAAAATGTCTTCACACAGCGAGTAGTTATGTTGTGGAATTTATTGCCTGGAAATGTAGTGGAAGCAAATTCAATTGAGACAATCGAGAAGGCATTGGATGACCATTTGGATAGAAATGGTATGCAGGTATATGGAGAAGAAGCAGTAGATGCTTGTGATGCTTATTTGAGGAAATGATGCTTCACAATGTGCTGAAAGACCTCGTCCTGCACTGTAACAATTCTGTGATTCAATATGACCTAATTTTACTTTTCCCTATTGTTCCCTGGAGTTCCTCCATTTGCATCCCTGTTCCAACTCACCTTTTTACAGTCAGGACATTTGCTGAGGTCCTCCACCCACCATTACCCCTAGGAATCCTACTGAAGCTTGGCAGGCTTCAGATCTGATACAAATTTGGAATTCAGTTATGGCCTCACCGCAGTCTTAGTGACCAGGCCTGAGCCTGCAATCTTTTCTCATTCCAATCTCAAACACAAATGTGGGTTACCCCCGTTTTTTTTCCTGGAAGAGAACTTTAGCCACGGTGAACACTGGAATATGCCCCCTGATGGCTTATCAGCACCATCTGCATTATATGAAATACCATCAGTGTCTAGTCAGGGGCTGCTGCTAGTCTTTCTATATCCTACCAGTTATACTGCTTTCTTGCCACTTTGCCTTAGTCACTAGTAGAGCCCTCTGATACCCTTGCCATGTCTTTGGCCAAGTTTGCTTCTTGATAAACCTTTTATCATAGCAACAGTCCTTTCCACAGGGTCCCAGTCCCAAGCCACTTCTGTGTTTAACGTACCATTCCACCATAGGCTGAATGCATAACCAGTAAGGACTCTGCCCGCCAGAGGGTAGTGTCCTACAGTAAAAGAGTCAACGATCTGTAAGCAGAAAGTGTAGTTATGGCTACGTTCCAATGCTGCATAAAGGAATCTCATCTTGTGGAATAAAAGGGACAGTGGAAACCTGGATATGATGTTAGTTGAGCAACATGAAACAGACAGAAGTGATCAAGTGATTTTTTTTTTGGATTGGCTGAAGATTGGAGTTGATGCTGGGATCACTGCTTTCTTGATCTTTATTAATGACTTGGACTTGGGTGCAACAGGCATTGTTTCAAAATTTGCAAATAATGCAACATTTCAAAATGCTATGAATGCGGAGGAGTATCAAGATAAACTTGAAGAAGACAGACTTGTAGTGGGCAGGCATGCAGCAGATGAAATTTAATTCAGAGAAACGTGAAGTCATACATTTTGATACAAAGAATAAAGATAGGCAATATAAAATAAAGTTTACAATTTTAAAGGGGTGTGGGGGCAGAGAGATTGTACGCATTTGTATATATCCATAAGTTATTGAAGATGGCAGGAAAGGTTCAGAAAGCAGTTAGCAAGGCATACTCTATCTTCGTTTTTGTAAATAGACAGAGTTCTGGTATTACCACCATAAAGTCATACAGCACGGAAACAGTCTCTTTGGTCCAATTCGTCTGTGCCAACCAGAAGCTGACCTATTCCCATTTGCCAGCATTTGGTCCATATCCCTCTAAAGCCTTCCTATTCATATACCCATCCAAATGCCTTCTAAATGTTATAATTATACCTACCTCCACCACTTCCTCTGGCCGATCAGTCCATACCCACAGCATGCTTTGCATGAAAGGATTACCCCTCAGCTCTCCCCTTCACTTTGAACTATGTCCTCTAGTTTTGGACTGTTTCCCCCGCCAAAAGACCTTGGGCCATTCACCCAATCCACACTCCTCATGATTTTATAAAATGGGATAGATTTTGATTAAATGCAGCAGCTCAAGACCTGGCGCGGTGTGCTGTAAGCGGCAGCAGAAGTGTATTCGACCAGAATCTATAACCTCATGGTTTGGCATAACTCCCTGTCTTCCTTTACCACCAAGCTAGGAGCAATCCTGCTTCAATGAACAGTGCAGGGAGGGAATACTAGGAGTAGCTAAAATTGAGGTGTCAACCTGGTAATGCTACAACAGGACTGCTTACATACCAAACAGCATAAGCGGCAAGTTGTTCAGAGCTAAGTGATCCCACAATTAATGGATCAGATCTAAGCTCCTCAGTCACACAACATTCAGTTGTGAATGATAGTAGCTAATTAAATAATTGATGGAGGAAAAGGCTTCACAAGTATTCCCACCCTCTGTGATGGGAGAGCCCAGCAGATCAGTGCAAGAAATAAGGCTGAAGCATTTGTAACCATCATCAGCCAGAATTGCAGAATAGATGATCCATTTCACCCTCCTTCAGAGGTCCCCAGCTTCTCAGATGCCAGTCTTCAGACATTTGAATTCACTCCACCTGATACCAAGAAAGTGCTGAGGCACTGGATACTGCAAAGGCTATGGGCCCTGACAATATTCTGGGAATAGCACTGAAGACTTGTGCTCCGGAACTTGCTGTACCCCAAGTCAAGCTGTTCCAGTACACCTAACACTGGCTACCTGACAATGTGGAAAATTGCCCGGGTATGTTCTGTACATAAAAAGCAGGGCAAATGCAACCCAGCCAGTTAGCACCCAATTTATCTATCCATGATCATCAATTAAGTAATGAAGGAGGTCATTAATAGTGCAATCAAGCAGCACTTGCTTAGCAATAAACTCTTCATGGATGCTCAGGTTGGATTCTGCCAGAGCCACTCAGCTACTGTCCTCATTACGCCTTGGTTTACAAATAAACAAAAGAGCTGAACTCCAGAGATGAGGCAAGAGTGACTGCCCTTGACATCAAGGCCGTATTTTACTGAATGTGGAATCAAGGAACCCTAGGAAAGGTGGAGTCAATAGGAATCAAGGGAAGAACTGTCTGCTGATTAGTTTTGTACCTAGTGCAATTGACAGTTGTGATTGTTGGAGGTCAATCACCTCAGCTCCAGGGCATCTCTCCAGGAGTCTCTCAGGTTGGTGTTCTAGACCCAACCACCTTGAGCTGCTTCATCCCTCCATCACAAGGTCAGAAGTTGGGATGCTTGTTGATGATGATGATTCGACTATGTTCAGCACCACTTGCGAATATCGAAGCAGTCTGTGTCCAAACACAACAAAATCTGGACAATATTCAAGCTGGGGTAAAAAGTTGGAATTAACATTCACACCACACAGTGCTAGGCAATGACCATCTTTTAATAGTTAATGACATTACAGTCACTGAATTACCCACTATTGATAGCCCAGGGGTTACCATTGATAAGTAATCATATAAATATATAATGGCTACAAGAGCAGACCAGAGGCTCGGAATCCAGCAGTGACTGTCCACCACCTACAAGGCATAAGTCAGGGGTGTGATGGAATACTCTCTACTTACCTGGATGAGTGCTGCTGTACCACACAAGAAATTTGGCACCATCCAGAACAAAGCAGACCATTTGATTGGCACACATGCATTCTTTCTACTACAGGCGTACAGTGGCAACAGTATGTGCCATGTACTGGATGCACTGCAGATATTCACCAAGGCTCTTTAATCAGCATCTTCCAAACCTGCAATCACTGCCATTTAGAAGAACAAGGGAGGTAAATACATTGGAATATCACCATCTGCAAGTTCCCCTCCAAACTGCACACCATTCTGATTTGGAAGTATTTTGCCGTTCCTTCATTGCTGAGTCAAATCCTGGAATCTCCTTCCTAACCTGCGCGTAAGGGATTGCAACAGTTCACAAAGGCATTTTGCCAGAACCTTCTCAAAGGCAACAGGGGATAGGTAATAAATATTTGTCTAGCTAAAGAAGATTACATCCCATGACTGAATTTAAAAAGAAGTGTGCAAAAGCAAGAAAATTTGGTGGATCTGTACAAAACATGATTAGCCCTTAATAAGAGAACTCTTCAGTTCTGGCACCACCACCATGTAATTAACTCTTTAATTTTGAGCTGGCAAATTGTGTTTTAATGGAAATGTGATATATAGCTGTATGCTAAAAAGAATTAAACATCTTTGTTTTGGCTACGCAAGGGGGTTAAAACAAGGGGAGCCAATTCACCCCTGCTCATCTGCTTATAACACATTACAAGAATTAATTGTTTGAGAAACATAAAGTGCAAATTAAAAGGTATTACAAGTAGATTGCCTGTATTCTTTTATTTTGGAGGATAGTGTCTGCCTGTCTTGCATATGTATCAGTTGTGACTCAATACTGGCGCTCTTCCCTTCAACTCTGAAAGGTTGAATGGGTTTGCATCCCACTCCAGAGATTTCAACACAACTAGGCTGATAGTGAGGGTTGTGCATACTGAGGAGCTGTTATGTTTCCTACAATACAGCAGTAACTGCAATTCAGAAGTACTCAAGCTGTTGTAAAGTACTTTGAATGTTCTCCAATTGTGAGTGGTGCAACATGAATGCAAATATTTGTTTTCTGTCTGATCTATGTAAGTTTCTGTTTGTTTTCTGCCTGTTTTCTCATCTGCTTCTGTGTGCTTCTCTTTTTCTCATCTATGAATGTCACTTCTTTCTTGTTTCTTCCTGTGCTGTTTTTCTGTCATGGGTGCTGGGAAGGAGTTAGTGAGAACTGCAGGTTACGCTTCATGGTGGCAGAATACAGCACTTTAAGGATGTTAAAAATCAATTTGCTAAATTTTTACATTCTAGGCTTGTGAGGCTAGGCTACTAAGTGTGGCGTTTAAATGGACAAAGATGGAAATTGCTGCTTGACACAATATGGATGAACATCAGGTAGGTGTAGGATGTTCAGAGTGAACCTGGCAAAATATCATGAAGCAAGACTGGTATTGTTGAGAATGGGTGTAAACTTCAAAATTGACATGAAGTCAGAAAATGGGACAAGTATGGGAGACTAGCTGTCCAGCATCATGAGGCCTCACAACACAATGAACCTGTGAAGAGGACTGACACATGAATCACAATAAGCAAAGTAAAAATAATTTTTGAATACTGTAATCTTACAGCAATAAAAAGGCTGTTCATGCTTCTGTGCCTGTGTGAAATCACTGAAGGAATGATCCACTTTTTCTGTGACTTTATGCATATTGAAAGGAAGATTGTGCAGGAGGAATGATGGCAAAGCGGCATTTGCTGTTATCACTCCTCTGAAACTGACAGCGACATCTGATATTTGCATATTTATACTTATAAATGGAAAGTCAGAAGTTGCTGTCAGTGTTTTTACATTTCTGCATTGGGTTCTTACCCCACCATTCCCCAGACTTATACGCAGTTTGATAATCATTGAACTGACAAGAGCTTGCCCTTTTACAGTATGGGTCTCTCTGTAAGAAGCCTCACAAAGGTTGCTTTTTTTTGAATGAACTGTAATTGCTGTTGAAAAACCACTCTGGCCTTGAAAAGCTGATTCTATATTTGTGGAATGTCAGATCTCCCCCTCTTAAAATAACATGTTCATATTTTTAAAAATAATAAATGTTTGTTTCACATTTCAGCTTCTACCTTAAATCTCCTGTGTATGTCCAGTGACCTAATTCACACTCGGTAAGATGTAATTAAATGTGATTAGATGCTTATCACTAGAAACTCCCATGTCTTGGCAGAAGATTCAAAATGGGAAATCTATGCCACAGAGGTTGTTAAATCTTTGTGGGCAGCCGCAAGCACCATCATTTCATCACTGATTGCAAAACAGACAGTAATCAGTAAACTTAAATAAATTTATTTACCTGCTGGTAAACAAAAATGCAGTTGGGAGACAAAACTTGGAAGAGCAGCAGCATCAGCAAACCTAGGAGTTGTGGCAAAGACAGAATGGAAGCTCATACATGCCTGGTATTGTGCAACGAGATAGGATTGATTAATAACCTCATTGTAAAGATGCCCCTAGATAGCAGTGATCATAATATGACTAAATTTTACATTCACTTTGATGGAGAGAAGAATGAGAGCAATTATGAGGGCATGAAAGCTGAGCTAGCAAAAGTGAAGTGGCAAATTAGGTCAAGAAATAGTTCGATAGAGACGCAGTGGCAGACATTTTAAGGAAATATTTCAGAAAACACAAAATACGTTTCAACAGGATGAAAAATTCCAAGGAGATCTATAATTAGCTATAAAAATTAAAGATCATTTTAAACTTACAATAAAAGCATATGATTTTACAAAGATGGCCGGTGGGTTAGAAAATTTGGCAGATCATAAAAATACAGCAAAGAATTACTAAAAGTTGAATAAGAAATGGGAAAACAAGTAGACTGAAAATTAGCTAGAAATGTTAAAATAGATAGCTAAAACTTTTATAGCTGTTTTTTAAAAAAGTTAACCAAGTGAGCATTGGTCCTATAGGATGTGATTCTGGGGAAATAATGATGGAAAATAAGGAGATGGCTGATGAACAGGTATTTTGCATCAGTCTTCAATTATAGAAGATACAGTAACATCCCAGAAATAACTGTAAAACAGGAAATGAAAGGGAATCTCAAGAAAATTACAGTCATTGGGAAAGTGGTACTGAACAGACTGTTTGAGCTCTCGATTGATAATCCAGGTTCTGATGGACTTCATTCCAGGGTCTTAAAATAAATTGCTAGTGAGACAGTTGGCTTGTTGGTTTTAATTTTCCAAACTCCTGAGATTCGGGAAAGGTTCTATACGATTGGAAGATTGTGTGTGTGACGCTTTTATTCAAAAAGCGATGGAAACATAAAGCAGGAAATTGCAGGCCAGTTAGTTTAACATCTGTCACAGGGAAGATTTAAAACTTATTATTCAAGGTATTGTAGCAGGACAATCATGCAGTGTCACCCGATTTTTGTGAAAAGGAAATCATGTTTAATCAATTTATTAAAGTTCTTTTGAGGAAGTAATATGGTGTGGATAAAGGAATCAGTGGATGTACTGTATTTAGATTTTCAGAATCATTCCGTAAGGCTATTGTGGAAAAAAGAAACTCATCATGTAGCGGGTAACATATTGGCATCGTTAGAAGATTTGCTTGGTAAGCAGAAACAAAAAGTAACAATAAATTGGTCATCTTCCTGTTGGCAGGAAGCAATGAGTGATGCTCCACAGGAATCAGTGCTGGGGTCTCAACTTCTATATATATATATATAGAAACATATAAAATCCTGATGGGTATTGACAGGGTGGATGTGGAAAATATGTTTTCTGTTATGGTAGAATGTAGGACTGGTGTCGTCATGAAAATATGGGGTCAATCATTTAAGACAGAAGCAATGAGAATTTTTTTCTCTCCAGGGGGTCATGCATCTTTGAAACTCTTTCTCTTACGAGGTGGTGGAAGTAAAGTCCTTGACTATTTTTGAGGCAGAGGTGGATAAATTCTTGATAAACTAGGCAGTTAAAAGTTATCAGTGCAACCAGGGACTAATCACACCAGCCATGACCTACTCCTGCTCTTTATTCATATGTTTGTATTATAAAGTAGGTAGGGAACAGTTTCATTACAAATCAAGTCAAAACAGCAGCGGATTCGGGAATAGATAGAAAGTTGACTTGTCACATGGTCTACGTCCATTCAGGATCAGGTTTTACCCACTGAAGGACCGACCAAATAACAGTGCAATGAAGAATCATTGAACATGAACCCAACAGCAGGGGTTTACCAAGGCCAAGTATCCAAGATCGCAGTATGGTGCATTAGGAATATAGGAATAGGAACAGGCCATTTTACTCCTGGATCCTGTTTTGTCATTCATTTAGATCATGGAGAATTTGTATCATTGTTCTGAGGAAGGGTCACCGGACCCGAAACATTAACTCTGATTTTTTCTTCACAGATGCTGCCAGACCTGCTGAGCTTTTCCAGCAACTTCTGTTTGTGTTGTATCGTTGTTTGTTCTGTAACTGTTATAACCTTTATCTGACAAGATTCCATCAACATCAGTGCTGAACCCTCCAGTTGACCTCACTTCATTAGCTTTTTGAGGGTGAAAATTCCAGATTTCCACTAACCAGTTTGTGAAGGTGCACTTTCTGAAGTCAGGCCCAAATAACTTGACTCTGATTTTAAGTTATTTCCTCCCACTTCTGTTCTGACTAAAACAGAGTTTCTTTATCTGCCCTACCAATCCTTTAATCATCTTAAATATTTCAACTAAGACACTCCTTAAACCTCTGTGGTCAAGGAAATTCGAACTTTGTCTGTACAGTCGCCCTCATAATTTAACCCTTTATCATTCTACAATATATGTCCTGTACCCACTCCAAGAAAAGTTTATTCATTAAGGTTTGGTGCTCAGAACTAACCAAATCTTCACAGTTGTAACAAAACTTCTGCCTCTTTTTATTTCAGCCTTCTTGAGGAAAAGGCCAATATTTTATTAGCCTTTTACATTATTGGAGACTAACACTTGGCTGAAGATAGATGTCAGAATAAAATGATAGAGTGTAAAATTCAAAGAAAAAGTAAAGCAGAAATATTGTTAAAACATTTCTTTTTATAGATAAACTGCACACAGTTCTGTTATTCCTACCACAATACATATGCGTAAATCTGTAAAGTTTTACATTCTGAGGGTAGTCTTGACTGTATTCAAGCTTGGCCGATCATTCAGCTTGCACCCATTGTAAACTTGACCATATCCAAAGCTTCTCTACCCATATCTTAACTCGCACCAAGTTTTGTTTATCCATCAGCCCTGTGCTTACTGATCTACACTGGGCTCTGGTCAAACAACAACTTTGTTTTAAAACTCTCAGCCATGTTTTCAGTCCCTCCATGGCCTTTCCCTAACCTCCTTCTCCAGCTCTATAACTCACTGAGATCTTTATTCTTCAATTCTGGCCTCTTGTGCATTTCTGATTTTTTTTTTTTAGCATTCCACCATTAGCAGTTGTGCATTCAACCATACCAGCCTAAAGCTCTGGAACTTTCTTCATTTCACTGTCATCTTTTTAAGGCATCCTTTAAGAAGTATCATTTTTTTTCCCAGATTTTTGAGCACCTATTATAAAACATCTTCAGGTGGCACATACAGCTGATAGTTTTCCGATGCTTTAGCAGCTTTTACAACCTTAAAGGTGCTATATAAATGCAAGTGATGTTTCTGAAATAACAGCAATAGAAAAATTTACTTTGGACCTCCAACGGCTAGTTGGACAAATGTAATCTGTATGGCGTGATATTAAGCCAAACTCACTGGCACATCCTGAGCTAGCTGGTCATAAATAGTCAGGTGTTCAGCTAAGAGCTAGGTTTGCAGTTGGTGTCATTATCCTCATTAGAATTGTGGAAGCTTTAATGTAAAACCTGGAATTACACTGGAAGAGAACTTTAACAGTTCAGTTTCGGTGTACTTATTGAAGCTGTGTAATGATATGTATGAGAAATTTTGGTTAACTTTGCACTGTTCCAAATATGCAAATATTCTTTTATGTAGGAAAAACAAAAAGAGAAAGAAAACGAAGCAGAAGTAGGTCCTCCTCCACGACATCATCAAGTTCATCCTCTTCAAGTTTGTCATCATCTTCAAGTAGCAGGAGCAGGTCAAGTAGTAGAGGTAAATGTATAAGGCACTGTGAGTAATTGAAACTCACTTTGAATTTCAAGAGTGAAGCGCGTGAAATATATCATGTTACTTATCTGTTGATTTACAAACTCTATTTTACCTTTGGAAAGTGGGGAGCTGGAGTACCATTTTTACCACAAGTTAGGTTAAAAAGCTTTCATTGCTATACAGCATTCTTCTGCACTTTTCATGGTGTCTTGGATCACAGAGTGTATCCAAGCAGTTCTTTTTGGATTTGGTTAAATGTAGGTAAGAGAAGGTTAACAACAGCAATTTGCTTAAATATGAACATTTATTGAGTAATAATAAAAGACGATAAAAAGAAAGGAACATTTATTAAGTAAATATAAAGAATGAAAAAGAGAGGGAAAAACAATAAGTCTCACGCCCTTCTGCCCATTGGGGACCCTTCAATCAACGGCTGGTCTGGAGGCTGAAGTTGTTCCTGGAACCATTCACGATCCTGGTTCGAGGTGAAATCCAGCGACTTGGATCGAAACTCTGTCTCGTATACAGTGTAACAAACAGCTAGGCACAGAAACAAACTACTACAGAAAAACACATTGATTGTGCTGGCTTCGGCACGTACAGGAATGTTCACAGGATTCATTCAAGGTCATGCAGCTGTCGAATATCATCATTAACTTTTACCCCTTTGGCTCATTTTATACACATGGGAAGCGAGATAGTGAATATTACAGCTGTCCCATTGTTTGCACTTAGAACTTCAGGCTGAGGGCTGCATTCTTCTACATATATTGCAATTTCACAATATTTCTGAAGCAGATTGTTTGTTTAATCATGTGGGCTCCTTACATTAATATTAAAATTAGAGAACTGAATTTTGATAGTACATGTGGAATGCTAATTCATCTTGGGCTAAAGTTGATATTCCTTTCTACTTCGTAACAATGTGGGAATCCTTTTCCTGTGTGATGTATAATAATCCAGAATTGTTGGGAGTGATTGACTACTGTCACGGGATGGCAGTTCGGGTATTGTCAAATGATCAGTAGTTAAGAGCAACAGTTACATTGGAATACAACCACCTGCAAGTTCCCCTCCAAGCCACACCCTGTTCTGACCTGGAAGTATGTTACTGTTACATCACTGCCACTAGGTCGCAATCCTGGAAATCCCTTCCAAACAGCATTGCAGCTGTACCTATATCACAGCGACTGTAGCAGTTCAAAAAGGTGATTCACCACTACCTTCACGAGGGTAATTAGGAATGGGCAATAGGTAATGACCTAGCTAGCAAAGTCCATATCCCATGAATAATATAGAGAACAGTACAGTGCAGGAACAGGCCCTTCAGCCCACGATGTTGTGTTGAACATGATGCCAGATTAAACTAATCTCTTCTGCCTGCCCTTGGTCTCTATCCCTCTATTCCTTCCATATTCATGTGCTTATCTAAAAGTCCCTTAAATGCCTCTATCGTATCTGCCTCAACCACCACCCCTGGCGGCACATTCCAGACTCCTACCACTCTGTGTAAAAAAGCTTTGAACCTGTCCCCTCACCTTAAAAGTAAGCCTCCTAGTATTAGACATTCCAACTCTGGGAGAAAGATTCTGTCTGTCAACCCTTTCTCTCCATCTTAAAAATTTACACACTTCAATCAAGTCTCTCCTCAGCCGCCGCAGCTGCAGAGAAATCAACTCAAATTTTTCCATCTTCTCCTTTTGGCTCACACTCTCTAATCCAGGCAGCATCCTGGTAAACCTCTTCGGCACCCTCTCCAAAGCCTCCACATCCTTCCTGTAATGTAGTGACCAGATTTGAATGCAATGCTCTAAGTGTGGCCTAACCAAAGTCTCATAGTGCTGCAACATGACACCCTGACTCTTGTACTCAGTTCCCTGATCAATAAAGGCAAGCAAGCCACATACCTTCTTTACCATCCTGTCTACTTGTGTGGCCACTTTGAGGGAGCTGTGGACTTAAACCCCAAGATCCCTCTGTACATCAAAACTGTTTAGAATCCTGCAATAACTTTTAATAAGTTTTTAAAAATGTAGTTCTGAAACCACAGGACATGAACACTATCCTGGTGGAGTGCACAGCGTGGCTGGAAAATGGTCAAATTCACATTTATTGTCATTAGCTTGCCTGAATTACATTAGCACTTTCATGACAATTGCAATGATTCATGCCCCACTTCAACCTGTCAATCCTACAGTTCCATGGCTCACTCTCATTCCACTTGCTCTCTCCTTGCACCATGCCTGTTGCTCCACAATAAGGACAGTAGATGATGCAAACTATTTGAATGATTGTTCTACAGCCAACAGAAGCTGTGTAACTGGAGAGTAAAATGGAACTGAAAAAGAAATATGGAAGTAAAGAAGCATAAAGTACAAGAGAGCAAAATGAGGGAATGTTGAGCAAAATTGAAGGAGCAAAGAATTCTTATGCACTCCATGGATAGAGGAAAGCAAGTAACTGAAATTACTTTGGAAATTGTTATAAAAACTTTAAAATGTTGAATCTCGCCTGAAGAAAAGCTTTGAAAACCACTGTAGCAGATTATCTCCATTGTAAAATAATATGGAAAAGGAGAACTCATCAAACTTGCTTCTTTCATAGAAAATACAAATCCTGGACTCTAATCACTTTGTCAATATCTTAAGAGAGAATCCAGCAAAATGAAACTATGAATTTCCAATATAATTTTTAGAAAACACCACGTCATTATTCTGCATTAATAGCAGGCTATTTGCTTTCTGCTATGGTCCGGACAGCATGTAAGCATAAGTGTTTGATAGTGCTTTTGTGAGTATCTTCTGTGCCGAATTTTATAAATGTGTATCAATTTTTATACCAGTAATGTACACTTGAGAAGTATCGCGGTTGTGTTGTGGATCAATATTTCTCATGGCTTCTATATAGGTGAAAAATAGAGCAATATGGAAAATCAATTGAAAATGAATAAGCATTCTTTGACGATGATTTGTTAACTAATCTTTTATGATTACATTTTCTTTGAGTATGGCATGTTAAAATATTTAGGGAATCCTATTGGGAGTTTCATATGAAAGGCTGATTTTGTAATTGTTTTGGCAGACTCCCAGAAACGATCAAAAATAAAGAAAAGGAAGAAAGAAAAACAACACAAAAAGGTGAGAACTTCTCCTGCATACTTGGGATATTTATTTTGAAGTTTCTTCTCATGTTAATACATTTATTATAAAAATACTGTATGTGCAAAGTTATTTTGAAATAGAACTGATGCCATTTTCTATTCAATCCAGGGAAAGAATTTCTTCTAGCGTTTAAACAATTTGCTTCATTTTAGGGAGGAAAAAAGGAGAAAATAAAGAAGCACAAGAAGAAAAAGAATGTGTGTTCTGGACCTGTTCAGATTTCTAAGGTAATTTAACCTGGGGTTGCTGAGTTAAAAACAAAATTAAATCAGAAAATCAGTTCACTTTTATTTTTATTTGATAAGGGAATACTCATAATCTTTATTAACAATCACAAGCTAACCACATCGCATCTGACCTTAAAAATTATCCAAGTATATTTTGACAACAACCTCCTACTGTTTCCCCTAATCTATTACCCGTGATATGTCAGAGAACACATTGCTTTGTAGCCATAGGGATATTGTGCTATTTTAGGGATAGCATCTGTGCTACTGATTTACAGTGACTGAATATTTTAAATACAATTTGCATTAAATGCTACTCTGATCTTTTGCTGGTACTTTCTGGATTAAATTTGATATCCCTGGCCCCCTTTCTGTACAAACTGTAAATGAATGAACATTATTTTTAGTGAAATAATACTTTTGTCTCCTGAGGCATTGCAGAGTTAAAATAAAGTTTAATCTGAAGAGGCTAGAGGTTAATTGGAATGGGACATGCTATCTTCATTTTAAAATCAAGTGTTCTGTCCTTAGTTTTACCTTTCAAATTTCTAAGTATTTATATTAGAAACTGTGTTTATAATAAAACTTGCCACACTGTAATTGCACACTCCTGTGGTATGGTTGTAGTTAACAGAATCGAGGCAGAATCACAACGTTCTGTTGTGGGGATGGCCAGTGGTTGCAGTGGGACCAGTGAGAGATGAAAGTTATAAAGCTACATTATAATTATAAATCTGACAAAGAAACTGGTGCCTTTTTTTTATCTTACTTATGGAAGATAGAAATAATATCAAACTAACTCTTACCATGTACGCTTTAAACACCTGAGGTTTCTTCTTCACGGGTCCTCATTCTGAGATCTTGAAGTACTGAAGTTCACATTATAGAAGCAATTGCATCTTTTTCTGTGATATTTTACAATTAATGTTGACCGTATTATATATTTTTAGAATTTCTGTTTAAAACAACTATTGCAACCAATAGTAATAACTAGCATTAAAATGCTAAATATATTTTCCTAATGAGATGCTGATTGTGCAAGGGTCTCAGTGAAACATTGGCCTGTTGTGCATCATTTGCTGATCACTTTTCTTTATCCTGATCCCAGCCAGACCCTTCAATGTCTATATTTAATGAATCATCCAAGTGGAATTGCTGTTAGTTGTGCCAAACTTGAAAGAAACGTTTTGGTGTGATCATTCTGGGAACTTGAACTGAGGCTGGCTTCATTTTCTGGATTCTTAGAAATTAGCAAAGAGGAGACTTGTGTTTTCTTTATGTGTGTTAAGTGTGAGCTTGGGTCCTACACGAATTTTCAAAAGATATACATTTTCAGAAGATATATTACTCATTTTAAATATCACATCGATGAATATTAATGCAGTTTTTGATCTTGCTGCCTAATTTGCTGACATCATACATTATATGCATGGTCCTCCAACCCGCTTTTTAGAAAACAAGGCAAAAAACTTTAGCCTTCTTCGTATCGAATGTTAAATACATGGACATTGATCATGTGACATTTACAAATCTCGAAGTGATATAACAATTAGTTCCTTATTAGTTGAGTATCTTTGCTTGTGGTTTCACTCCAGCAATTATTCAGGAGAACCATGAAGCCAACCTCTAAGAGGTGAAGAAAAGGAATTGAGGACCAAGAAGCTTAGAGGGATTGTGAGAGAGCAAAACCAGAGATTGAGAAAGTTTGACTCCACCAGTAAATCTTTCCAAGAGTAATTCACTGAAATTGTGGCAATAACTAATAGTAATAATGGCAATCCTCAGACTCTCCTCATAATTAACAGTAATACAGGTAACTAACTGATGGTTTCTTTCGGCTGAATTTTAACACCCAAAAGTATGTGTTGGAACTGGATCACGTTAAAATTTTTGAAAATCTGAATTCTATCCCAAGCTACCTACTGCCAGGTTTAAGGATGGGGGTTTAATAGTGGTGGGAGAGTCAAGGAGTGGGCAGCCTACCTGTTGCTATAAGAGTGGTTGGCAATGTAAGTATTTCAAAGAGGCAGACAGCATCTTAATTAAACAGTATTGCAGTTTTACAGTGTTTGGTTTGATTTCCTCAACTTTGGGAAAACCAGTAGCAAAAAGGAGATGCGAACAGTTTCTTGGTGAAGGTCAGAGTTATTACAGCACTGTTTGTGCCTAACAGCACTCTCACCCCCATACAAAGACCCCGGGGATCTCTAGATGAGGTGTTGGACATTTATTACTGCAATGAGGATAACTTTATTCAGTTAGAGTGTTATAAATATTTGGAATTCTCTACACTGGGGCTTATAGATGTGCAGGCATTGGGTATGTTCAAGACTAACACTGGTAGATTTTTAGATGCTAAAGAAACCTAGGGATGGAGGAATGAAAATTGGAACAGAAGGTCAGCCGCGAACATATTGAATAGTGCACAGACTGGTCCCTTCTCTTATTTCTTACATTTTTCTGATCAACATATGTCGTATATAGGAGACAATTACACCTATAGGCTAGACAAGAATATGTTGAGCATCAGTATCTGATCCATCAGAGGTGAGGTTACTTTGCTCTTGTCTTTTGTAGAAGTGTTCCTGATCTGCAGAGAGTATGTCAGGAAATAGCTTTCTTATAGCAGAAAAAAGGATGGTACCTTAAGGATTGGCTTCATGATCTATAATCTTGATCTATAAGGGCAAAGGAAGCAGAGCTGTCAGGAAATCATCCTTTTCACAGGCAAGTGATTTACTCACGTACTTTGCCTTCTTTCTATAGAACAAAGTATTATTCTTGCACTGTATCTAAAATTCCAAGGTTAGTAACTCAAATCAGAAAGAGTGAGAAGCAAGATTTTTGGATTTATTAGTGTGTAATTGTTTTTATTACTTTTATAAATTAAAATTGCATTGTAAAGATTAACAAAACACGTGGATAGTCTAACTAATTGATGTTTGCTGTTTTTAAAAACTTGAAGGGGGTTCAGTGTGAAATTTCATAATTGCAGACACATTCTTGTTATAGCTCTCCACTTTGTGTTTTTCTCTTAAAATGTATGTTTGAGCAAATTTAAGTCTTTCTGAAGGTGCTGGGTGTTACAAAGCCTGGCAACACCTACACATGGTGAAACAAATGTGTTCTAACAGCAGTTCAGTGCATAGAATGCTTAATAGGTTTTGCTTGTTGATTACACGTCCACAGCTTCGTAACTGAGTCATGTGATGTTGTGCGCTGCAACAAATGCCGCACTTTTGTTACAAAAATAAAGATTTTTCTCACCACTTCATGTCCTTTAGAAAGTGTTTCAGAAGTTCAGGAAATCCTTTCCCTTCCAGTTAGAAAAGAAAGTTTAAACCTCTGTTTAGAATTTATTCAGTTTCTCATTCAAAAAGGAAGAATTTCATCAGTTAGCAGTTCCACCTTTGATCACAAGGTGGTGCTCAGTGCATTGTTTTTATTCTTTCTGTGGACTTGGGTTTACAAAAAATCATTCTATTTGCAGTTTCTGAAAGACAGGGGCAGAAGTGATACATACAGCATGATTACAGGAAAGAAAATAAAAATGAAAGTCAAAAAGACCAAAGATGATAAAGAGGTATGTTAACTTGCTTATTTTTAAGAGCACATGAACTTAATAGAGAAACATGTTATGAATCCATTTCTAAAATTTCCACCATCCCCAACTTGAAATACTTGTAATGCTTGTTTAAAAAAAAAAGAGGTTTTGCAAGGCTTTGAACTGTTAGCTTTCCAACAGTTTGTATGTCCTTTTAACATATTTAATTTAACTTTCTTCAAACTTCTTCTGAAGGTGACATTTTTACTGGGGTTAGGTTCGAAAGGTTGTAGAGCCTTCTGATACCAGCATTAAGTAGAATCCTTTATTTGAACTATGTGAATATTATGCAATAAGGAGGCTACAATGACTATGTAAAACCTTGTTCTTATCGCCTGATTGCCTCACGTGCACGTTTTCCAGCAGTGATTGAGGGAGGGAGCTCTGGCTAACTTCTGTACCCTGTCCTTAGACTATGCTGCAAATAAAGCTCACAACTTGTAACATGCGATTTCACAGCCTTTTCATCTTTCCCTACCACCCAGGTTGCGACACATTACGATTGCAAAGATTGTTAAAAAATAAATCCATTGAGGTTGTTCGTCCAATGGTCAATTATTAATGGCGAGAAATTAATTTTACTCTTAACACATTATGAGCAAAAGAGTTGATTTGCCAAGTCAACAGTTTTAGTTAATGAAATTTTGTGTAAAATTTGTTACATGTACTCTACGTTTGAGGCTGTTAAATTTCTAATAAAATAATCTTAAAAATTAGGAATAGAAATAATGAAAACTGAATCCTTTTTGAACTTTGTAAATGTGTAGAATGTACCGGGGCATGTTGTATTTCTGACCAAGTGTCAACTAGAAATAGAAAATGCGCAACAGGTGGCCTGTATCTGAAAGAGAAAATAAGGTTAACATTTCTGATGCATCAATCATTCATCCTTTCTCAAATATTAATCAACCTTCATTTCCAATATTTTAATGCCTATTTTTCTGGATTTTTAGCATTTGAGCTTTTTTAAAAGAACTGATTATTGCAATTTTAAATTTATAGTTGAATTGAAACTTTGCATTCTGACTGGGTGCCTGTACCCAATAAAGTGCAACAGCAATTTAGGCACCCAGTGCTCAGCATTTTCAAACCTGTGTGAACTCTCATTTCTTTTAGTTATTCACAGGCATTCAGTCTATTGAAGCTGATAAAACTATTTTTCAATCCTACAGAGAGACCGAAATCGAGCTGAACTCCTTCAGTTCCTGAACTCCGCAATGTAAGGAAGAAGTACGTCAGTGGGATTTCAAACCATGAAACACTGGGTCTGTTAACCACAAGAAGTTTGTCATTGAAGCGCAATGTGTTCACTTGGATAGCTCAGGGAAAACCCCTTCAAAAGTGGATGCAGGAAATTTTTCAGTTAGAAATATAAAGATCATGTTGAGATACGAATGTATGATTTTGAGGAGCTTACGTTAAAGAACAAAAACAAGACTGGCATTCTTCAGGATGCCTCTCAATGTTTTGCCACAGTAGCTCTTGGAAAGTGTGTTAATAATAACTCAGATTTTTTGATCACTCAGAAAATTGTCCTGTTGGACAGAATTTTCATGTTCTGACAATGTCTGCAAAAAATTATACATTCCAAGGTAATGAGAAAATGCAAGGGAAGGCACATCATGACTACATTTTATTGATTATAATTAGGGAATAGGGTTTGCAAATATGATATCTCTCCATCGTGTTTAAGATGCTGCATCAAAATGTCTCTTGGGGAATCCTCCATAATTAGCAATTATTGTTATAAGTCATGAATTATCAGGACGAAAGTTGTGATGATTATGGAAGTAATGCATCAATCTCTTCTTTTTGAAAACAAAATTATTTTGCAACACAACAAAAACCAATAGCATTTAATCTCTATAGTAAAATCTTTTAGAAAAAGATGGGCTGAAGCCTAACAGATTTGTCATTATTTGAATACTGTATACTGAATGAAGAATGAGAAGAGGGAAACTATCTGTCCTAATCAAATAAAGATCATGGATGACAAAGTAACATCATATAAACCAGCGCAAGAAAGGCATTCTATTCAGACAAGTGCAGCTTTCACACCGTGTTTTTATGTATGTGCTCATTATGCTTGATTATACTTTGAATCTGTGCTTTGACTTTTCAGGTCCATTAAACGGAACAAATTTAATTATTTCACCTTATTTGCATTGTATGCTGTGAAAGGTTGATGAAAACAGGACCTAAGTGATTCAAACCCATACAGGCAAACCCACGAATCTTGAAAAACTTCACGATGAAATTTCAAAAAAGCTGAGAGCTCAATTGACTGATTGAAAATGAATCTGGAATAAATACCTATAACTAAAAGATGCTGCTCCATGGTATCGCAATAAGTTAACTTACATTATTTCTTGAAATGTTGGAATATTTGTTCATATTTTATATGACATTCTGCAATTTTCAGATTTTTTTGTGAAAGCTGAAACCCATTGTCTATCTAGACGTGAACTACAGCTATTACAGAGAATAAAGAGTAATGTATAGAAAAGGGAAACTGTGTTCGTGGAGTTTGAAATTTTTCTGTGCAAAACTCTGATTTTATGCAAATTTATTTTTTAAATGGATCTATAGACATTTTACAGGAAAATTTTAATCATTGACACTTTTTGATGCATCTTCAAGCTTTCTATTGGTATTTTCTTCTCCATATTCTTGACCTTTATTTCCTTGCAGATAAGACAAGAGTTTCCCTAGTGATGTAAACTGTGGCATTTATATGTATAATTTTTAATGTTAGTAGCTGTAAGCTTCCATTTCTGGCTTTGAAGTAGTGACATGGGTTTTTCTGTATGTCTCAAGTTAATTAACTTGTACAGCATTTCTGTAAACACAGTGATTTATTTTAGAAACTATTTTGAAGCCTGGCTGTAGAATGAATGAAATCCAAAAATATTGAAGAAACCCTGTTGGTCTCGCAGCATATGTAGAAAGAGAAACAGAGTTAATGTTCGAGTGCAGTATGACTCTTCTTGATTTCGAAGAGCCATACTGAACCTGAAATGTTAATACTGTTTTTCTTTCCACAAGTACTGCCAGACCTGCTGAGACTCTCCAGCATTTTCTATCTTAAGTTTAGATTTTGAACATCTACAGTGTTTTGCTTTTATTGTAGTGTACATTCATTTATGCACTAATGGATTAATGGGGCCTCAAAGGTTTGTTAGTGTGTTTTGGAGTCTTGATTTTTTTTAAGCTGAAGCAAGACACCCACAGCTGAAAGCTTTTAGTTTCACTTCGACTTTGAGTGTGTTAGTCCTATGAAGATCTTGAAACAGAAAGGCTGTACAGAGCTGTGCTCCTGAAAAAGGAATGATAGATTTAGTAAATTAGATTACCTCAGATTGAAAAGTTAGTGTTAGTCCCGGACCAGAAGTGGTTATTAAAGCTGAGTACAGTGAAACTCCAGTGTGTGGTAACTTCTGGAAGATGTTGCCACAACTCCAGTGTAAAAGTTGAAATTACAAGTGTCTTAAATCCACCGAGGTGTTAAATACAGGGAGTCTGACATGAGTGTTATAAAAGTCTCGTTTTAGTAACTGTACCAGGAATGTTGTTTTGAGAACCATACAGAGGCATTTTGCTTCTTTTCAATTTATGAAGGAATGTTTTGGGAGTAACTTTTATTCTGCGTTGAAAACTATTTGAGTTTATAAGTAGACAGTTCAGATTATTCATTTTACATGCATCGCTCTTGTAATATGCTTTGATTTTGTTGTTTTTTAAAGCAAAATCTGCAGCATTGCATGCTTATGTTTCAGAGAGAGCAACCACTTTGCTAAAACCAAAACAAATAACATTGTGATCTATCAAACTGGGTTCTTGTCTTGGATCTGACTTACCCTGTAAAAACAGAAGTTCAGACGATGACAACCTATGGCTCTGCAATCTATGCAGACTAAAAGTGAATACAAAAACACAGCGCATTTTAATCATTGGCACACCTCTAGGTTCATGTGTCGCATTACTTGCACACATGGAAACTATATGAAAAAGGCTTATTGAATGCCTGTCCAATACATATAATTTTTCTCCCTTACTATACATGTCGGGAACAGATATCATACATCCATCCTTGATCACTCTTAAGTAATGCCTCACTTGGAGTGATTAGCAAATTCTGCTACTTGGCTTCTCAGTGACAGACAATCTGTCTCTTGATGTAGCGCTCAATACGCACCTAGGGAAATCAGTTACCAGCATGGGCTGAATCAAGCAATGCACACGGAATCACAACAAGCTGATTCTTCGGACCAGGGTACCATTTTGTGAGGCCCAGTGCATTGTTTTATGGTTGTGAAAAACGGACAAATTACAGACGTCAAAAAAGGCAGATCAACAACTTTTACCTTCACTATTTTCAGTACATTCTAGCAGCTCATAGAAGGACAAAATTGTAAATGTGGCTGTCCTCTGAAGGTCAGATTTCCCAGTATGTTGACTGTAATCCAGCAATTGCAATTTCTGTGGCTCAGACATTCACAGGATTGAAGATAGATGCATACACAAAGATGGTTTGCATGACAACGTAGGTGAAACCAGAGGTCAGTAAGACACCCAAGGCTTTGTATCAAGAATGCCTGCAAGTGTGACATGAAGGCCCTAAACATTGACTTTTGCACCTGGGAGATATGGGCTAATGACAGGCAAATAATAATATCTCCTGTTGTGGGCTGGCATATGCTACTATGATGATCTGTGGGTACAACAGGTGCCAACACTGAAAATGCAACCTGCAATGTCACCTGACTTCTGAGCTACCAGCCAAGAATGTATAATATGGCTGACAGCCTCCACTATTTGATGCCGGTAAGTTTGAAGCTTAAGGAGTCATGGGGTCACTTGTAGCATAGATACAATGTTGACTGAATGACAGGAAACAGAAAGTAATGGCACACAGTTATATTTCAGACTGGAGGAAGACTTACAGTGAAGCTAAAACCATGGCTTTGGAATATAATAAACTTGATTTAATTGGGCAGGGGCGTATTTCAAAATCTGCAGATGACACCAAACATGAGAACATTGCCATAGACTTCCAAAGGACACAAACAGGTCAATATAATGGGCAGACACAAGGCAGATTAAGTGTAATGAGAAACAATATAAACTATAGGGTAAAATTTTAAAGGGGCATGTAAGAATAGAGAAATTGGACTTGGAAATGCAAAATTGTTGAAAGTGATAGGACAGATTGAGAAAATGATTGAAAGGCACATGAGATCCTGGGCTTTATACGTACAAGCATGGTGTTCAAAAGCAAGGAAGTTATGACTCTATTGTTTGGGGGAGGGTGGGGCAGTGGGGAAGGAAGAAGAGCTGCTTTTCCATTGGAGGTATGACTTTTTTGTGATGTTATTGTTGCATAATGATTATCTAATTTATGTACATATGCATTGCCTATATTAAGCGTTTGTTTTGAAGACCATGTGTGATATTTAACTCAACTATGCTATTTAAAAGTGAAGTTGACCAAGTGAGTAAGCTGAATATTGACAGCTTAAAGTGAGGTGATAAACTCCAGATCCTGAAATACTCAATTTATTTATTTGTAGTTACAATAGGGGAACATTGTGTAACTTTTTATTTACTTGACCTATTGAAAAGCTCTTAAACATGTTGAACTGAATAAGTACACCAACAGAAGTGTGTTCATGTTTGTCATACTTTCACTGAAGGCATGTTTATTAATTGATTCAAGATGAGACTTTTTTGTTCTTTTGCTTCACGACTTTCTAGGGTTTGACGTGAGTGTACAAAATTTGGCGATGTTGACTTTTTAATCCCTCACACAAAAAGGAACATTCCCTCTGTATTTAGTATATATACTTTAGCATTGTGAATGGCTGTTTGATTCTCCTGCAGTCCTGCACAAGGTACAAGACAATGCTCGTCATCTGATTGCCAATGCTCTCTTTAGCCTTCAGTCTTTATTCCTCTGACTCACATTGTTAATGCTATCCTAACACTCTCTTCCAAATTCCAATTCTACAGTTTCTTGCACCTTACTGACTGCATTACCTTTGTGCTTCAATGAATGCTCACAGCAACATCTCTTTTTGTAATCCTTTCACATTAGGGGGTCGGTCATTAGAGGGTGGAACAGTCCGTCTTCTGCTAGACTGGCACTATTCCCCACCTCTTCCTCCGCTACATTGATGACTGTATCGGCACTGCCTCGTGCTCGCATGAGGAGCTTGAACAGTTCATCAACTTTAGTAACACCTTTCACCCCAACCTCAGGTTCACCTGGACCATCTCTGATACCTCTCTCTCTTTTCTGGACCTTTCTGTCTCCATCTCTGGTGACCACCTTGAAACGAACATCTATTTTAAGCCCACCAACTCCCACAGTTACCTGCACTACACCTCCTCTCACCCACCTTCCTGCAAGAATGCGATTCCCCTGCTCCCAATTCCTCCGCCTCTGCCACGTCTGCTCCCAAGATGGGGCGTTCCACTCCCGAGCATCCCAGATGTTCTCATATTTCAAGGACTGCAACTTCACCCCTTCGGTGGTCCAAAATGCTCTCAACTGCATCTCTTGCATTTCTACGCCTCTGCCCTCACATCCCCTTTCCCCCCCCCCCCC